>LR751275.1:0-176903 GCA_902729485.2 Mus minutoides | reverse complement strand
GGACTTCAGGTACGAACCCCTTTTCTCTACTCCCTGACACCTTAACCTGGCACCTCTGACCTCTGGCACCCGGGCCCTTCCTACTCTTAGTGTGCACGTGACTAATGATGACCGGGGCCGGAGGGGTGTGGCCTGGACCCAAGAAGTAGCAGTGCTGTTGGGAACCGTGGCTGTGAGGCTGCTGCAGGGCAGGACAGTCGTGGTGAGCTACGGACCCAGGGAAGGTCAGTACTACACAGTTCACCCGTCTGATACGACATGGCCCCTTCCTTTCCCACCCCCCCTTTCCAGGTGGACCAGCTCACAGTGACCTTGCCCTTCCTCCGGGAGCCACTGCTGTACATTGAGCTCCGTGGTCACACTGTGATCCTGCATGCTCAGCCTGGGCTTCAGGTATGGACAGAGGGCAAAACAGGGTGGGCCTGGAGCCTCAGAACTGCTAATGCTTCTGTAACTTCCTGCCTGGTAGGAGGAGGAGGCAGGTCTGGGAAAGTGTATAAAGTCGGTGGGGATCAAGAGTCAGTCGGGGTATTCTGAGGACCCTCCGACCTCCCATGTGGAAAAGTGACTTGATCTCTTGCTTGCAGCCCCAGCCATAACTTACAAACCCAAGCTATGTGCACTTGATCCAAACTCTTATGGCTTTGTACCTTCCTTAAGGCCCCAAGGCAGTGATTCTCAGGAAGAGGGTTTTGTTCCACCCGGAGCCCAGTTGAAAGATGCAGTGGGCAGCTCTCCCTGCCACCAGTGTTTGGTCAGGCTGTATAACAATGTACACAGGCCAGGGAAGTGGCCCTTCAATGAGTGGTGTGCGCCTGTCCATCCCACAGCAGGGAGACTATCAAATTAGCACGTGTGAACTCCTTGGGGTCTCTGTCCTTCCCCTTCCCTAGTCCCAAGCCTCTTTGCACAGGTGCTGTGGGACGGGCAATCCCAGGTGGAGGTGAGAGTTCCCAGCTCCTACCGGGGCCAGACTTGTGGTCTCTGTGGGAACTTCAATGGCTTTGCCCAGGATGATCTGCAGGGTCCGGATGGGAGGCTCCTGCCCACAGAGGCTGCGTTTGGGAACAGCTGGAAGGTGAGTAGTTTGGAAGCAAGAAGTTGCAACAGGCTAGATAGAGGACCTGGGTACAAGCCCCTGCTAGGGGACCCAAGACAGACGTCTGCATTGTCATGGAAGCTGGAGGTGTAAAGCTTGCCTTGATTAATGGAAGAGGCGGATGGCCTGCTGGAAACCATGTCACTGGAATCCCTAGAGCGTATTCTGTCACTCACTGGCTGAGGAACCTTGAACATTTGCCTTAGTTTATTTGTAAGAGGAAGACAAGATGAATATAGATGAATATAGATGGTGCTTTTCTTTGCTGCCTTATTGGTTTTGGTTTTGATATAGAATCTTGCTAGGTAGCCCATACTGGGCTCCAGCCTGATACCTTCTTCTTATCCCAGCTTTCCAAGAACCAGGATCACACCTCAGTGGGCACTTTCTTCCTGTTTTGTTGTGAGACAGGGAGGGTCTCACATAACCCAGATCGTCCTTGAACTCTCTGTAGCCAGGAATAGCATTGAACGGCTAGTCCTCCCGCCTGTCTCCAAGTGCTGAGATTACAGGCCTGCACCACTGTTTCCAGTTTTTTATACTGCACAGAGTGTCAAACAAAGGCAGGGCTTTGTGCTGTAGACAAGCAGTCTTCCCACTGTGCTGTGTCCGCAGCCCAGGGTGTGCTGTTCTTGAAGGGACAGCTTTGATTCCTTTGCTTTTCCTTTTTTGACCCAAAGTCTCGCCATGTTATCTGGATATATGTAGCCCAGGATCCTCCTGCCCCAGGCTTCTAATACTGGGATCATAGGTGTGTACCAGTATGCTTTGTCCTTAAAAATTAGCATATATTATTTATACATAATAATTTATTTCATTTTGATATTTTCATACATGTATATAATGTATTTTAGTCACCTCCCCCATCACCTTCTTCTTCCCAGCTGGCCCGAACCTCTACTTTCTTTAGTGGGGTATATAGCGGAGAGTTTGTTTACAGGAGCATCACACGTCCTGCTCATTTTTGCCAGCCATGTTTCCACATCATGATTACTGTCTCCATGTAGGTTCCCAGGGGGCTGGGGCCTGGCCGGCCTTGTTCTGCAGGCCGAGAGGTGGACCCGTGCCGGGCAGCAGGCTACCGCGCCAGGCGTGAGGCCAATGCCCGGTGCGGGATCCTGAAGACTTCACCGTTCAGTCGCTGCCATGCTGTGGTGCCACCGGAACCCTTCTTTGCTGCCTGTGTGTACGACTTGTGTGCTTGTGGTCCAGGCTCCTCAGCCGACACCTGTCTCTGTGATGCCCTTGAAGCCTACGCTAGCCACTGTCGCCAGGCAGGGGTGACTCCTGTCTGGAGGGGGCCTACACTCTGTGGTAAGGAGGTGATACCAGTTTGCATCGATGGAAGGCATGGTACAGAGAAGAGGGGCAGCCCAATAGACTCAAGTCTGGACAGAGAGGGCACGGGGAGCCTGTAAAGTATGACGTAACAGCTAGAGGGAGGTCCTAGGGGACCTCTGTGACATTGTTTTCCTCTGCCTGCAGTGATGGGCTGCCCTGTGGACCGTGGCTTTGTGTTTGATGAGTGTGGACCACCTTGTCCCCGTACCTGTTTCAACCGGCACATACCCCTAGGGGAACTGGCAGCCCACTGTGTGAGACCCTGCGTTCCAGGCTGCCAGTGTCCTGCAGGCCTGGTGGAACATGAAGGCCATTGCGTCTCACCTGAGGCCTGCCCACCAGTCCTGCTTACTGGCGACTAGCCAGCTCACATCCTGTCTGCTCCCAGTCAGGAGCAGCCCCTGGCTCCACGCTGAGCTAGGAATACCCATATCCTGGACTTATCTGGCCAGAGGTCACCCCTTGGTGAGCAGTAGTGGAGACTGCCCTGCTCAGGCAACGGGATCCTACACCTGTCCTCCAGGCATCCACAGTGTTAAAACACAAGAATAAACTCTACACTTGCCCATGACTTCCTTGTGTGTATACTTCTTGCTGGCACTTGTGTCAGAGGCTGGGCTGCTGGGAATTCGGGGCCCAGTGGTCAGAGTCCTTAATCCATCCTTATGTCTGTATCCCTGGGCTGCCCCTGCTACATCCACTCCAGTAGCAACCTGCGTGACAGGCTGAAAAGTCTAGGCACGCTCCCAGGGCAAAAAGCTCATGCAAACTTAGTCTCCTGGAATTGTGGCATCCTGTATAAAGAATCTTCCAACGTCCTTGCTTTAGTTGGTAAACAGATCTGTGTGCTTTCCCCTAATTTTGCTTCATTATAAGTGCTTCTAAGGATTCATATTTTAACATAGCCAAGTTAGATTCTAGGCAGTCCTTGATCCAACCTTGAGCATGAATAGCTAAGTCACTGCCCTACAAAGGAATTCAGCACTATCTAGGAATAAGGAAGTTTGCAGTTTGAGGAGGAACCAGACTAGATACTTAGAACTATAGCTAACTAGGTTACACCCAGATACAAGTATTTACAATTGTTTAAGGGGAAGGTGGACTATTCAATAGTCTACAATAGGAACTAGGGCTTCTAAGATTAAGTGGACCTTAGGTGGAGCTGGTTTTGATCCCAGTTGTTTTACATTATCCCAGTTGGTTCCTGCCAGTCCTTTCTGTGTCTACATTACTTTGCTTTAAGAATCTAGTAACTGCCGGGCGTGGTGGCGCACGCCTTTAATCCCAGCACTCGGGAGGCAGAGGCAGGAGGATTTCTGAGTTTGAGGCCAGCCTGGTCGACAAAGTGAGTTCCAGGACAGCCAGGGCTATACAGAGAAACCCTGTCTCGAAAAACAAAGAAACAAAAAAAAAAGAATTTAGTAACCTCTAGTAACCTCATTGTATCCTGCCAGTGTGTCACCTAACTTTCCTATGTATAAAAGTCTGATGCTCAATTTGACACATTACATTCAGATCCACACTTCTTCGTGTAGTGTCTGTTTGTCACTCGCTGAATCTTTGCCCGCTTCGCTCCAGAGAACTCAACTCACACAGACTAGGGACCCAGAGGGTCTGTAGCATGCCCCAACTGACCATGTCCTGGTGTTGTCTCGGAAACTTTGAAACGGAAAGGATAACCCAGGTGCCTTGGTCTTTACCCCGTGCTTGGTCTGTGTGGTAGGCATGGCCTGTGACTCTTACCTGAGACCCTTTGTGGACCCATGTGGGACCTTGCAGGGGTTGAAGAGCCACTGAGAAGAGGTATAAATCATGCCTAGCCTTCCGCTTTCTTTCTTCTGGGTTTGTTGTCCCGAATGCTTTAATATCTTCTTGGTTACTCTAAGAACTGGTGGCACAGGCCTCTATCTATGCTTAGACAGAGACAAGAGAAGTACAGCTTCATGGGCAGCATCTGTTCATATGCAGGAGAACCCTTAGAAACACATGTGCGGGCTAGAGAGATGGCTTAACGGTTAAGAGCACCTGACTTCTCTTCCAGAGGTCCTGAGTTCAATTCCCAGCAACAACATGGTGGCTCACAACTATCTGTAATAGGATCTGATGCCCTCTTCTGGTGTGTCTGAGGACAGCAACAGTGTACTCATATGCATAAAATAAATAAATAAATCTTAAAAAAAAAAGAAAAGAAAGAAAGAGACACACATGCATGCACATCTGTGTGCATTCACAACCACAGTGTCAAACAGACATGCAGACAGTAAAAACAGCTTATGGAGATGTCATTATAGGGGAAGGTTTGGGAATAAAAAAGACCCAGAATTTGAGTTTTCTTTGCCACATATGAGTGTGATGTGACCTTAAGAGATTTAGGAACCTTGCCGGGCAGTGGTGGCACCTGCCTTTAATCCCAATACTTGGGAGGCAGAGGCAGGTGCATTTCTGAGTTCAAGTCCAGTTTGGTCTACAGATTGAGTTCCAGGACAGCCCAGAGAAACCCTGTCTTGAAACAAAACAAAACAAACCAGTTTTAGGAATCTTAGTTCTAAGATCAGGGTACTCTGTTGTCACTAATGATCCTAATATAAGGTAAGTGAGGGCTAATTGCCCCAGGAGAGATGCAGCCAAGCCCTTCATTATTTACTTGGGCAACAGAGTATTGAATTGAATTGGAGGCCACTCATTCTTTCCAGCTCAGCCTTCTTTTAAAGAGAGAGGCCATTTTCATTTGGAGGTCAGAGAGGAAAGTTTGCACCACCCTCTCCTGCCAGGCTGACAAGGCTACAAGCAAGCCAGACTGTTCAGGACAAGAGGACATGGGCTATAAAGAGTCCAGGGTGCCTTAGCTTTACATTGCTATAACAAAATGCCCGAAGCTTTTTAATTTATAAAAGAAAAGGTTTATTTTGACTCTCAGTGCTGGAGGCTTCCATTCAAGATTGGCTCACCATGTTGCTTTGGGCCTTTGGTGAGGGCACTGCAACAGTGGGGATTATTCACTGGAGCAAACTACCAACACCATGAGCCAGGAGAGGACAGGGACCCACAATCCACTTCAATTGTGACTTAAGGGTTGTCTGTCTCTTTCTTTCTTTCTTTCTTTCTTTCTTTCTTTCTTTCTTTCTTTCTTTCTTTCTTTCTCTTTCTTTCTTTCTTTCTTTCCTTCCTTCCTTCCTTCCTTCCTCCCTCCCTCCCTCCCTCCCTCCCTCCTTTCTTTCTTTCTTTCTTTCTTTCTTTCTTTCTTTCTTTCTTGTTTTTGTTTTAGGGGATTTTGTGTTTTTGAGACAGGGTTTCTCTGTGTAGGCCTGGCTATCCTGGAACTCACTCTGTAGATCAGACTGGCCTCCAACACACAGAGGTCCACCTGCATCCCAAATGCTGAGATTAAAGGCGTGTGCCACCACCATCCAGAGACCTAAGGATTACTAGAATTCTTTGTTCCTTAAAAGACCATGGCATCTTCCAATAGTGTCAGCCTGCGGACCAAGCCTGGGTCTTTGGGGAAATAGTCAACATCTCATCTGTAGAATAGACCTCCATCTGTTTTGGTTCTTTTCCTTACATGCACTTGTACATGAGTACAGCAACAGCATGCATGGATATGCACATGAATACGGCAACAGCATGCATGGGTATGTACATGAGTACAGCAACAGCATGCATGGGTATGTACTTGGATATAGCAACAGCATGCATGGGTATGCACATGAGTATAGCAGCTCCATGCATGGGTATGCACATGAGTATAGCAACAGCATGCATGGGTATGCACATGAGTACAGCAACAGCATGCATGGGTGTGTACATGAGTATAGCAACAGCATGCATGGGTATGTACATGAGTACAGCAACAGCATGCATGGGTATGTACATGAGTAAAGCAACAGTATGCATGGGTATGTACTTGGGTATAGCAACAGCATGCATGGGTATGCACATGAGTATAGCAGCTCCATGCATGGGTATGCACATGAGTATAGCAACAGAATGCATGGGTATGTACATGAGTATAGCAGCTCCATGCATGGGTATGCACATGAGTATAGCAGCAGCATGCATGCTGCATGGAAGGGGGACATGTGGGATGACCCTAGGCAGTGTTTAGCAGGTGGGCAGAGACTGCACCATTGCTGGACTCTAATTGCTTGCTCACTGTCGCTGCTCACACCCACCTCTCACTGACTGTCCTTGGACCTGCCTTCTCAGAGTGTTTGCCATGTCGCTTCAAGGGAGGGAAACATTGCCATGAGTCAGAAGCTCTCTGGAGCCAGTCTCCTGGGATGTTGATGAGGATGGCCGTAGCGCCTACCACGTGGAGCTGTGATGAGGAATCCCATGCAGAGGTGAGGGTGGGGGCTGACACATGTCATGCTGCCAGGAGCTGCTGCTGTCACCATGACCTATACAATGCATACTTTTGTGATGACCATTTAACACAGCTGGAAAATTCTCATAAGATGGATGTGCTCACGCGATGGTTAGTTCTGATGCTCAACTTGGCGCATCTGGGAATCATCTGGGAAGAGCATCTCAATGAGGGGTTGCCATGATCAGGTTGCCCTGTGCCATGTCTGTGGGGTACTATCTTGATTGATTTAATTGGTGTGGCGCTGCTCCCTCAGACTGTATGAAGGTAGAGAAAGCTGAGTACTAAGTGTGTGTATGTCTTTTCTTTGCTCTTGGCTTCAGAGGTGATATGACTATTGTCTCAAGCTCCTGCCACTGTGACCTCCCCACACTGATTGGCTGTAACCTGGAATTGGGAGCTAAACCAAACACTTTTACCCTAAATTGGTCTTTAAAAAAAAAAAAAAGATATGTGTGTGTGTTTGTGTTTGCCTGCATACAAGTAAGGGTACTGTGAGTGTGTCAGATGCCCACAGAGATCAGAAGAGAGTGCAGGATCCTCTGGGATTGGTTTTACAGACGGTTGTGAGCTTCCACATGCATACTGGGGACGTGGCCTGTGTCCTCTGAAAAGACAGCAGTGCAGGTATCTGCTGGGTCATCAGCAGTGCAGGTATCTGCTGGGTCATCAGCAGTGCAGGTATCTGCTGGGTCATCAGCAGTGCAGGTATCTGCTGGGTCATCTCCACAGAATCTACTAAGTTGCTTTTCTCAGGCCATTTTACCACAGCAACATAAATAAAAGCATGACAATGCTGCCTATGTAAGACAAATATGCATTAGCATAATAGATAGGAACACGCGCCAAGGTCTCTTGTGTCCGGCTCTGCATGCCACCTTTAGTCCTTGAAACCTCTCCCAGAGTGGCCCCAGTGTCTCAGGAGGCTCCTGCACAGTCCTGCTCAGGTGTCAGGGCCCTGCATTATTGAGATCCGAGCTNAAAAGCATGACAATGCTGCCTATGTAAGACAAATATGCATTAGCATAATAGATAGGAACACGCGCCAAGGTCTCTTGTGTCCGGCTCTGCATGCCACCTTTAGTCCTTGAAACCTCTCCCAGAGTGGCCCCAGTGTCTCAGGAGGCTCCTGCACAGTCCTGCTCAGGTGTCAGGGCCCTGCATTATTGAGATCCGAGCTTTTGTTCCTTGTCCCTTGTCCTCTACCTCCCTTGAGGCCCCTGTAGCAGATGCAGATATTGAGGAAGGAGAGAACATCTGATCCGTTCTCTTCCCCATGGCACAGGCAACCACTCCTGGGTATCCAAGACTCCCCTGCAGCCCCAAGCAAGCCTTGACCCTGTACCAACTTCTCTTCCAGCGCTCTGCAGATCTCGGCCAGCTCCAAAATGCCTTACAGAAGGTAAGGAAAGCCAAGTGCTGCTTCGGGGCGGGGGTGGGGCAGACAGGGGCCTGACTCCGCTCTTGATCCCCTCTCCAGGTTCATGAGGGCTGGGACTGTCCCCCAGGGCTGGAGCTACCTATGACACTGCTGGAGATGGAGGGGAGCCAGCGGGCCCAGGAGAAGGTAGGGACTGGCACATGGGGGAAGTAGATGCAGAAGGCAGAGTGGATCTCCTCGTGTTCTCATTTCCCACCCATCTGCAGCTTCTCTGGGACTTGGAGCTGCTGACTGGGATAGGGCTGGGCCTCTTCTGGCCCCCCTGGGCCGGGTACTGCAGCCAGAGGAGCCAGACTCAGCATGCACAGAGCCAGTGCAGCCAGTCCCGGGGCAGGAGTGTAGATGGAGACTTTGAGCATCTGGTAAGTGGCTGAGTAGAGGTTCTGTGTGATGTTGTGGGAATCCCAGGGGTAGGGGAGACTGGAAGTGCAAGGGACTTTAGGACTTACAGGTTCAAATTTCTGCTTTATGGTTTCCTGTGGACTCTAAGCTTCTGATTGCCCAGTTATAAATGTGGGTAGTGGTAGATCCTCAAGCTGGGCCATTCTTTGGAGAGGTGACTGGTTCCAAAGCAGAGCTGAGAACTAGGGATGGCACCTCAGTCCTGTCACTGGGGTCAGTTTAGGGGCTTCTCAGGCTGAGGCAGCCTCCATAGTAACAATACAGAACAGCACGGAAGAGTTTGGTCAGCCTTAAGGAAGAGGTGTCACAGAGGACACGAATGCCAGGAGGCAGGACACCTGGGGGCTGGCTCAGAACTTCCTTCCACACTTGGGGAATGCTATTCTGTGGGTCTGGGCTCACTTGATTCTTGCAGAGTTCCAGGCTGTGCCCTCCACCCCAGGCTGGGGAAGTCCACAGTGAGAGCCATCAGCTCCAGAAGGGGTGAGTCTTGCTCTCCAGGGACTCTACATTCTCAATGCTGCCTCGGTGACAGAGAACATTCTTCCCCTCACAGTCCCCTAGTGTCTCTCCTCCTGCCTCCATTTCCCAGAATCCACTGGGTGCAGGGGAGGCTCCTTGGACTCAGAGTTAGGCAGCCTGAAGGAACTAGGGAGATGAGTGGGGCCAGTCTAGGCTGCCTCCCCACTGCAGCTGCTGAACTCCTGCAGGAAGCTGGCTACAGATTCTTCATCTGCCTCAGATCTGGAGGAAGCCAGGAGTGATGGAGACCCAAGGCTGGAGGGCCCCATTAGGCCTGCCAAGGCTGCACCTGGTACCCCAACAGGAGAGGGGCAAGAAGCCAGTGGAGCAGGAGTTCCTGGAGCTGGTAAGCCAGACTAGACTGGGAAGCAGGGACACCTTCCTCCCAGGTCCTTCTTCATCTCACAGCCTTTCATTGGGTGTCAGAGTCAGTTGGGGATGGCAAATAGGTTTTTAAATATATCTGCATTTATATACTTAAAAAAATTTTTTTTTGAGGCAGGGTCTTGCTGTATAGGCCATTTTAACCTGAAACTTGCTGTAGACTCCAGCCTGGTCTTGAACTCACAATCCTCCTGCTTCGTGCTCATGAGTGCTAGGATTACAAGTGTACCTCTATGCTCAATGAAAGTAGGTTTTGTTGCCAGTGTCCCGATTGGCACTGTGTCCAGTGGGATTCTGAATTGAATTTGGAGCTCAGACAGGAGCAGCAGGAAGAAGCAGCAGTTGATGCCCAAGGGTGAAGGAAGAGACTAGCAATCTTAGGTGATCTGTCACCCTAATGCCAAGCTCAGGGGCACAGAGACACTGTAGGACTTGGTCTAGTCTTTGAGATCACAGTCTTGTAAGAGTGAAGTAGGCAGATGGGGTTTGTGGGGAGAGATGCTCTGGCCTTTCTTCCCCCCAACCCCTGCCTGTTGTAAAGGGAATTGATTCTCAAATTGTGTTCAACAATACACCTATCAAAGCTTTATACTGCCAGTTGTTTCATCACTTCAATGAAAGAGTGCTAATTGTCACTTTTTTGATTGACAGAGTTTTTACAAGTATTATCTCTTGGGAAACTGATACAAATTACACTGGTGGTGTAATATTACCTGATGGTGGTAGTGGTGGTGGTGGTGGGGTATTATTCTCTAATAAGACCACAGTTCAGCAGAAAGAAGGGAAGAGGTTGTATTCCCATCTTTTGACAATGTTTTCTAAAGCTGGAGAATTTTATACAACTCCTTTGTTTAAAAAACCCTTTGAGGGGCTGGTGAGATGGCTCAGCGGGTAAGAGTACCCGACTGCTCTTCCGAAGGTGATAAGTTCAAATCCCAGCATCCACATGGTGGCTCACAACCATCCGTAACGAGATCTGGCGTCCTCTTCTGGAGTGTCTGAAGACAGCTACAGTGTACTTACATATAATAAATAAAATAAATCTTTAAAAAAAAACAAACAAAAAACAAAAACCTTTGAAAGCTGCACGGGTTTCCATAGAAAACAAATGCCTGTAGTTACTGTTGTAAATATTCAGCCTGTTTTCCTTGCAAGAGAAGGATGTGATAGTCTGCAAAGGAGCTCGATTTAGGAGCTATGAAATGCAGACCCTTGAGCCAATTCTGATGTACAGAGTGCTCTCCTGTCCACAGCTGCAGAGAACAGTGGGCAGAGCGTCCCGCTTTTAGATTTCTTTTGTAAATTATGAAGACTTGGCAGTTTTTTTTTTTAAAGATTTATTTTATTTATTATATGTGAGTACACTGTAGCTGTCTTCAGGCACTCCAGAGGAGGGTGCCAGATCTCGTTACGGATGGTTGTGAGCCACCATGTGGATGCTGGGATTTGAACTTATCACCTTCGGAAGAGCAGTCGGGTGCTCTTACCCGCTGAGCCATCTCACCAGCCCCGACTTGGCAGTTTTTAAGCCAGGCTCTGGCTTAAATTTTCATCGAGAACTTCTTTTGAGTTTGTTGTTAGAAACAAAGAGCTAAGTAGGATTTTCTTTCATGATAGAGAAAGTAGCACCCAAACAGTGGGGCTCTTCTGTAGTCCTGAACCTCCATACCCAGATAAAGTGTGTGGGCGGTGTTGTTACACCATAGGATCTCGGCAAATGGGCCATTCTTGTAGTGTTAGTGTTCTTTTGTTTGTTTTTAATTTTTTTATTAGATATTTTCTTAATTTACATTTCAAATGCTATCCCGAAAGTTCCCTATACCCTCTCCCATCATGCTCCCCTACCCATATACTCCCACTTCTTGGCCCTGGTGTTCCCCTGTATTGGGGCATATAAAGTTTGCAATACCAAGGGTCCTCTCTTCCCAATGATGGCCGACTAGGCCATCTTCTGCTACATATGCAGCTAAAGACCCGAGCTCTGAGGATTTTGGGTTGTTCATACTGTTGTTCCTCTTATAGGGTTGCAGACCCCTTCAGCTCCTTGGGTACTTTCTCTAGCTTCTCCATTGGGGGCCCTGTGTTCTATTCTATAGATGACTGTGAGCATCTACTTCTGTATTTGCCAGGTACTGGCATAGCCTCATATGAGACAGCTATATCAGGGTCCCTTCAGCACACTCTTGCTGGCATATTCAATAGTGTCTGGGTTTGGTGGCTGATTATGGGATAGTCTCTGGATAGTCCATCCTTTCGTCTTAGCTCTAAACTTTGTCCCTTTCATGGGTATTTTGTTCCTTATTCTAAGGAGGAATGAAGTATCCACATGCTGGCCTTCCTTCTTGATTTTCTTGTGTTTTGCAAACTGTATCTTGGGTATTCTCGGTCTCTGGGCTAAAATCCACTTATCAGTGAGTATATATCTAGTGACTTCTTTTGTGATTGGGTTACCTCACTGAGGATGATATCCTCCAGATACATCCATTTGCCCAAGAATTTCATAAATTCATTGTTTTTTTTGTTTTTGTTTTTTTTTTTAAAGATTTATTTGTAAGTACACTGTAGCTGTCTTCAGACACTCCAGAAGAGGGCACCAGATCTCGTTACGGATGGTTGTGAGCCACCATGTGGATGCTGGGATTTGAACTTATCACCTTCAGAAGAGCAGTCGGGTGCTCTTACCCGCTGAGCCATCTCACCAGCCCCAAATTCATTGTTTTTAATAGCAGAGTAGTACTCCACTGCGTAAACGTACCACATTTTCTGTATCCATTCCTCTCTTGAGGGACATCTGGGTTCTTTCCAGCTTCTGGCTATTGTAAATAAGGCTGCTATGAACATAGTGGAGCATGTGTTCTTATTACCAGTTGGAACATCTTCTGAGTATATGCCCAAGAGAGGTATTGCTGGATCCTCCAGTAGTACTATGTCCAATTTTCTGAGGAACCGCCAGACTGACTTCCAGAGTGGTTGTACCAGCTTGTAATCCTACCAGCGATGGAGGAGTGTTCCTCTTTCTCCACATCCTCGCCAGCATCTGCTGTCACCTGAACTTTTGATCTTAGCCATTCTGACAGGTATGAGGTGGAATCTCAAGGTTGTTTTGATTTGCATTTCCCTAATGATTAAGGATGGTGAACATTTTTTCAGGTACTTCTCAGCCATTCGGTATTGCTCAGTTGAGAATTCTTTGTTTACCTCTGTACCCCATTTTTTTTTCGAGACAGGGTTTCTCTGTATAGCCTTGGCTGTCCTGAAACTCACTTTGTAGACCAGGCTGGCTTCAAACTCAGAAATCTGCCTGCCTCTGCCTCCTGAGTGCTGGGATTAAGGCATGCGCCACCATGCCCGGTTGTACCCCAATTTTAATGGGGTTATTTGATTTTCTGGAGTCCAGCTTCTTGAGCTCTTTTTATATATTGGATATTAGTCCCCTATCAGATTTAGGATTGGTAAAAATTCTTTCCCAATCTGTTGGTGGCCTTTTTGTCTTATTGACAGTGTCTTTTGCCTTACAGAAGCTTTGCAACTTTATGAGGTCCCATTTTCAATTCTTTTTTTGTTTGTTTTGTTTTGTTTTGTTTTGTGTTTTGTGTGTTTTTTTTTTTTTTTTTTTTTTTTTTTTTTTTTTTTTTTTTTTTTTTTTTTTTTTTTTTTTTTTTTTTTTTTTTTTTTTTTGAGACAGGGTTTCTCTGTGAAGCCCTGGCTGTCCTGGAACTCACTCTGTAGACCAGGCTGGCCTCGAACTCAGAAATCCACCTGCCTCTGCCTCCCGAGTGCTGGGATTAAAGGCGTGCGCCACCACGCCTGGCCCATTTTCAATTCTTGATCTTACAGCACAAGCCATTGCTGTTCTGTTTAGGAATTTTTTCCCCTGTGCCCATATCTTCGAGGCTTTTCCCCATTTTCTCCTCTGTAAATTTCAGTGTCTCTTGTTTTATGTGGAGGCCTTTGATCCACTTAGACTTGAGCTTTGTACAAGGAGATATGAATGGATCAATTCGCATTCTTCTACATGATAACTGCCAGTTGTGTCAGTGCCATTTGTTGAAAATGCTGTCGTTTTTCCACTGGATGGTTTTAGCTACTTTGTCAAAGATCAAGTGACCATAGGTGTGTGGATTCATTTCTGGGTCTTCAATTCTATTCCATTGATTTATCTGTCTGTCGCTGTACCAGAACCATGCAGTTTTTTATCACAATTGCTCTGTAGTATAGCTTAATGTCAGGTATGGTGATTCCACCAGAGGTGCTTTTATTGTTGAAAATAGTTTTTGCTATCCTAGGTTTTTTATTATTCCAGATGAATTTGCAAATTGTCCTTTCTAACTCAGTGAAGAATTGAGTTGGAATTTTGATGGGGATTGCATTGAATCTGTAGATTGCTTTCGGTAGGATTTCCATTTTGCCTATATTAATCCTGCCAATCCACGAGCATGGGAGATCTTTCCATCTTCTGAGATGTTATTCAATTTCTTTCTTCAGAGACATGAAGTTCTTGTCATACAGATCTTTCACTTCCTTAGTTAGAGTCACACCAAGGTATTTTATATTATTTGTGACTATTGTGAAGGGTGTTGTTTCCCTAATTTCTTTCTCAGCCTGTTTATCTTTTGTGTAGAGAAAGGCCATTGATTTGTTTGAATTAATTTTATACCCAGCTACTGCACTGAAGCTGTTTATCAGGTTTAGGAGTTCTCTGGTGGAATTTTTGGGGTCACTTATATATGCTATCATATCATCTGCAAACAGTGATATTTTAACTTCTTCCTTTCCAATTTGTATCCCCTTGATCTCCTTTTGTTGTCGAATTGCTCTGGCTAGGACTTCAAGTACTATATTGAATAAGTAGGGAGAAGGTGGGCAACCTTGTCTAGTCCCTGATTTTAGTGGGATTGCTTCGAGTTTTTCTCCATTTGGTTTGATGTTGGCTATTGGTTTGCTGTAGATTGCTTTTATTATGTTTAGGTATGGGCCTTGAATTCCTGATCTTTCCAAGACTTTTATCATGAAAGGGTGTTGATTTTGTCAAATGCTTTCTCAGCATCTAACAAGATGGTCATGTGGTTTTTGTCTTTGAGTTTGTTTATATAGTGGATTACGTTGATGGATTTCAGTATATTAAACCATCCTTGCATCCCTGGGATGAAGCCTACTTGGTCATGATGGATGATCGTTTTGATGTGTTCTTGGATTTGGTTTGTGAGGATTTTATTGAGTATTTTTGCATCAATATTCATAAGGGATATTGGTCTAAAGTTCTCTTTCTTTGTTGGATCTTTGTGTGGTTTAGGTATCAGAGTAATTGTGGCTTCGTAGAATGAATTGGGTAGAGTACCTTCTGTTTCTATTTTGTGGAATAGTTTGAGGAGAGTTGGAATTAGGTCTTCTTTGAAGGTCTGATAGAACTCTGCACTAAACCCATCTGGTCCTGGGCTTTTTTTGGTTGGGAGACTATTAATGACTGCTTCTATTTCTTTAGGAGAAATGGGACTGTTAAGATTGTTAATCTGATCCTGATTTAACTTTGGTACCGGGTATCTGTCTAGAAAGTTGTCCATTTCATCCAGGGTTTTCAGTTTTGTTGAGTATAGGCTTTTATAGTAGGATCTGATGATGTTTTGGATTTCTTCATGATCAGTTGTTATGTCTCCTTTTTCATTTCTGATTTTGTTATTCGGATACTGTCCCTCTGCCCTCTAGTTAGTCTGGCAAAGGGTTTATCTATCTTGTTGATTTTCTCAGAGAACCACCTCCTGGTTTGGTTGATTCTTTGAATAGTTCTTTTTGTTTCCAGTTGGTTGATTTCTGCTCTGAGTTTGATTATTTCCTGGCGTCTACTCCTCTTGGGTGAATTTGCTTCCTTTCGTTCTAGGGTTTCTAGGTGTTCTGTCAGACTGCTAGTATATGCTCTCTCTAGTTTCTTTTTGGAGGCACTCAGGGCTATGAGTTTTCCTTTTAGGACTGCTTTCATTGTGTCCCATAAGCTTGGGTACGTTGTGGCTTCATTTTCATTAAACTCTAAAAAGTCTTTAATTTCTTTCTTTATTTCTTCCTTGACCAAGGTATCATTGAGTAGAGTGTTGTTCAGTTTCCACGTGAATGTTGGCTTTCTATTATTTCTGCTGTTATTGAAGATCAGCCTTAGTCCGTGGTGGTCAGATAGGATGCATGGGATAGTTTCAATATTTTTGTATCTGTGGAGGTCTGTTTTGTGACCAATTATATGGTCAATTTTGGAGGAGGTACTATGTGGCGCTGAGAAGAAGGTATATCCTTTAGTTTTAGGATAACATGTTCTGTAGATATCTATTAAATCCATTTGTTTCATAACTTCTTTTAGTGCCCATGTGTCTGTTTAGTTTTTTGTCTCCAGGATCTATCCATTGGTGAGAGTGGGGTATTGAAGTCTCCCACTATTATTGTGTGAGGTGCAATGTGTGCTTTGAGCTTTACTAAAGTTTCTTTAATGAATGTGGCTGCTCTTGTATTCGGAGCATAGATATTCAGAATTGAGAGTTCATCTTGGTTGATTTTACCTTTGATGAGTATGAAGTGCCCCTCCTTATCTTTTTTGATAACTTTTTGTTGGAAGTCAATTTTATTCGATATTAGAATGGCTACTACAGCTTGTTTCTTTGGACCATTTGCTTGGAAAATTGTTTTCCAGCCTTTCACTCTGAGGTAGTGTCTTTTTTCCTGAGGTGGATTGCCTGTAAGCAGCAAAATGTTGGGTCCTGTTTGTGTAGCCAGTCTATTAGTCTATGTCTTTTTATTGGGGAATTGAGTCCATTGATGTTAAGAGAAATTAAAGTAATTGTTGCTTCCTGTTATTTTTGTTGTTAAAGTTGGGATTCTGTTCTTGCGACTATCTTTTAGGTTTGTTGAAGGATTACTTTCTTGCTTTTTCTAGGGTGTAGTTTCTGTCCTGGTGTTGGTGTTTTCCCTTTATTATGCTTTGAAGGGCTAGATTCTTGGAAAGATATTGTGTGAACTTGGTTTTATCATGGAATACTTTGGTTTCTCCCTCTATGGTAATTGAGAGTTGTGCTGGGTATAGTAGCCTGGGCTGGTCTTTGTATTCTCTTAGGGTCTTCATAACATCTGTCCAGGATCTTCTGGCTTTCATATTCTCTGGTGAGAAGTCTGGTGTAATTCTAATAGGCCTGCCTTTATATGTTAGTTGACCTTTTTCCCTTACTGCTTTTAATATTCTATCTTTATTTAGTGCATTTGTTGTTCTGATTATTCTGTGTAGGGAGGAATTTCTTTTCTGGTCCAGTCTATTTGGAGTTCTGTAGGCTCTTATATATTCATGGGCATCTCTTTCTTTAGGTTTGGGAAGTTTTCTTCTATTATTTTGTTGAAGATATTTGCTGGCCCTTTAAGTTGAGAATCTTCATTCTCATCTACTCCTATTATCCGTAGGTTTGGTCTTCTCATTGTGTCCTGGATTTCCTGGTTGTTTTGAGTTAGGATCTTTTTGCATTTTGCATTTTCTTTGATTGTTGTGTCCATGTTCCCTGTGGAATCTTCTGCACCTGAGATTCTCTCTTTGATCGCTTGTATTCTGTTGCTGATGCTTGCATCTATGTTTCCTGATTTCTTTCCTAGGGTTTCTATCTCCAGAGTTGTCTTACTTTGGGTTTTCTTTATTGTTTCTACTTCCCTTTTAAGGTTTTGGATGGTATTATTCAATTCCATCAACTGTTTGGTTGTGTTTTCCTGTAGTTCTTTAAGGGATTTTTGTGTTTCCTCTTTAAGGACTTTTACCTCTTTAGCAGTGTTCTCCTGTATTTCCCTAAGTGATTTATTAATGTCCTTCTTAATGTCCTCTACCAGCATCATGAGATATGATTTTAAATCCAAGTCTTGCTTTTCGGGTGTGTTGGGGTATCCAGGACTGGCTGAGGTGGGAGTGCTGGGTTCTGATGAAGGTGAGTGGTCTTGGTTTCTGTTATTAAGATTCTTTTTTTTTTTTAAGATTTATTTTATTTATTATATGTAAGTACACTGTAGCTGTCTTCAGACACTCCAGAAGAGGGAGCCAGATCTTGTTAAAGATGGTTGTGAGCCACCATGTTGTTGCTGGGATTTGAACTTATCACCTTTGGAAGAGCAGTCGGGTGCTCTTACCCACTGAGCCATCTCACCAGCCCTGTTATTAAGATTCTTATGTTTGCCTTTCACCACCTGGTAATCTCGGGAGTGAGTTGTTATAGTTGTCTGTGGTTGGAGCTTGTTCCTCCTATGATTCTGTTAGCCTCTGTCAGCAGTCCTGGGAATCCAGCTCTTTCCTGAGTCTCAGTGGTCAGAGTAGTCTCTGCAGGCAAGCTCTCCTCTTGCAGGGAAGGTGCACAGAGGTCTGGTGTTCAGACCTGCCTCCAGGCTAAAGATGAAGACCTGATACAGGGCCTGTCCCAGATGTGTTGCCTCTGCAGCTTGCGCACTCACCTGCACAGACTGATCTCTGAGGGATCAGGGACCCAAGATGTTTTCCTCACCTGCTTCTGCAGGCAGAGCCCTCCTGGGCAGACACCTCTGCTCTGGCGGGGAAGGTGTCTGGATATCTGGAGCCTGAAATGGAGTCTGTCCCAGAAGCTTCTGCAGTCTGCACTCTCACCTGCAGACTGGTCTCTGTGGGATCCGGGACCCAAGATGGCTCCCTCACTTGCTCTGGCAGGCAGAGCCCTCCCAGCTGGACACCTCTCCTCTGGCAGGGAAGGTGCCCAGATGTCTAGAGCCTGAAAATGTGTCTGTCCCAGAAGCTGTGTCTCTTCTGCAACCTGCTCACTCACCCTTCACAGTCTGCAAGCTGACCTGTGCAGGCTGGTCTTTGAGGGATTCAGGACCCAAGATTGTGTTAGTGTTCTTGGGGGAAGAAGAGTGCAGGTTCCTTAGAGAGGTCTCTTCAGGCTAAAACACTGGGGTTGGCTGTTGCACACAGGTGACACATGGCATTCAGTGCACTGCATACAGCTAGCTATGCAGCATGTGGCATGCAGCGCGTGGTAAGGCATCAGGAACGAAGGAGCAGGAATTGTGACAACTGGAAATATAAGCACTACCCAGGCATCCTCATTTTTATTGTTTTGGGGTTTTTTGGGGGGGGGGCTTTTTGAGATAGGGTTTCTCTGTGTAGCCCTGGCTATCCTGGAACTCATTCCATAGACCAGGCTGGCTGTAAACTCACAGAAACCCTCCTGCCTCTGCTTCCTGAGTGCTGGGATTAAAGGTGTGGGCCACCACTGCTCATCTTCAAGCATCTTCATCCTAATCTGGGTGTAAGAGGCCAGATGCCAGTAGATGTCGGTCATTGTCCGGCTTTTCACCCTCAGGTTGCTTACATCCGGCCAGCAGCAGTAGCTTCAAGGAGCCAGGAAACTCAGAACTTAAGGTGAAAGGGTCTGAGGGTAATGGGCAAGGGCCCTCTGGGGGGCAGAAGGGGTGGAGTCTACCCCTGGGAGAAGGCTGCTGGGGTAAGTGAGGTTATTGGAAGTAAGAGGGGCCAGTGCTGAGACCTTTTAAACAGCATAAAATGGTTAAGTACACTCAGAGATCAGCAAAAGTGGGTGGGTAGAGGTAGTAGTGATATGATATGGAACCCACTTGGGGAAGAGCAGTCGCGGGGCTATTGCACAAACTTTTGGAGCCCAAAATGCTTTTCCTTCCTAGGACCCAGGCAAGATGGAAGAAAGGAGTGAAACAGAACCAAACATTCAGAGTTCCTGTGGACAGACACTCAGAAGCACACAGGAGGGAAAGCTGGGCCAGGAAGGCTCAGAGCCCTCTGACCTGTCTTCTCAGGGCTTGTCAGCTCTCCAAGATCCCTCCAAGGGGCTGGGCTCACCTCAGACACTGCTGACTCCTAAGGGTCACCCAGAGGAGACACCACAGGGTCGGAGTGGCCAGTCACCTCAGGGTTATAAAGGAGAGTCAATTCAGGGACAAGACAAAGGAGTTCCACAGAGTCAAAGTAAAAAGAAGCAGGCTCAACAGGGCCAGGAATTAAAAACCCCTCCATTGCAGGAAGGCAGTAAGTCAGAAGTCTGGGGGGAAGTTCAGGGAGGAACCACAGTATGGGGCCAGGAAGAGGACAGCCTTCAGGGTCATTCCAGTGACTTCTGCAAGTCCCCAGGAAAGCCCATCCCTCAGCATGTGGAAAAGGGGATAGCAGGACCCCAGGGTGGTAGCACCCAGGTGACACAGGCAGCAGCCACCCAGGAAGGGACGTGGGCTCCTCCCACCCCGCCACAGCTCCAAGGCCTAGAAGGCGGGATACTTGTCTCTGAGGCGCAGGAGCGCCAGCCAAGGCTCCCCAGTGCTCTCAGGGAGCAGAGAGTCCCTAGGGACCCCAAACCCTCCAAGGCCGCGTGGCCTGCACTCCGGAGCAGGGAGGAGACACTGGCCAGCGCAGGACAGGAGGTTCTGCAGAGACTGCTAGAGCTGAACGGAGCGGCCAGGCAGCGGCGGCGGAGGGACCGCGAGCAGCAGCGGCTCCGGGTGAGTCCCAGGGCCCGGCCTGCCGGTAGTGGTGGTGGAGGGAATGGGAGGGTTGCCCAGGCGGAGCCAGGCTGACTGCCACCTCCTTAGGTCCTGGAACGACTCCGCATCCTTGCGAACCACCATCGCCGGGTTTATCCGCTGGGGCTCCCTCCCAGCGTGCCTCAGAAGGCACCACAGGCAAGAGCCTGGGGAGAGGGGTCGTGGCCACCTCGGCTGTGTCTCCGAGGGGTCGGGGACGACCGCAGCCAGCTGCTTCTGGAGGGGCTCAGCGGGAGGGGCGGATGCAGGGCGGTCCCCTCTTGGCCACACCTACCCTCTCAGAGCTCTTGCCACCTAGGAGGACAGAGCAGGATGGCAGCGCATCTTGCGAGAACGGCTGGAACAAGTGCATCGAGGGAGAAATTTGCAGCTGCGGGCACTCGGGGCCAGGTAAGGGGCAGGCAGGGAATGAATGGTAGGTGCCCCTTTGCCCTGACATTTGATTGACAACCCACCGTCTTCTCAGGAACACCCAGAACTTCCAGGAGCTACTGTCTCCTGGCACGGAGGAGCCTACTCCTGGAGAATAGCTTCCACCCTACCCAGCCTGCCCCTTCCCTTGCTGGGTCCCCCTGGAGATATGGAGCTGATGATTAAGGAAATGGCTAAAGGGTGACCCTACTAGGTGAGATAGTTTTAGAAAGACCCAGAGGGAACCATTAAGGCCAGGGAGAATACACACACACACACACACACACACACACACACACACACACACACACACAGTCTCGCACGCATTCTCGAATGCACGCGCACGCACAGAGCAATGATGCTCCACCAGAAATCCTCTTATTTCTTCTTTTGGTTTCTAAGTCACTGCCAGGCCCAAACTCAGAGGGCCAGATCTCGCGGGTCCAGGAATGCAAAGGCACCATTCTTACGGAAGAACGATTCAATTCGGCACATCTTGCAGGAGACCAATTCTTGCTTTGTTGCAGGGCCTGGGAAAAGATGTCAGATACTAGGAATAGGTTTCTGAGAAGGGGGTCTCAGAGCACAGGAGTTTCCCACATAGCTCTAGGACTTTACCCATGTTGTATCTACCTTGCATAAATAAATAAAAAGGACTGCTGAGAAGTGAGGACTACAGGAAAATACATTTGGGTGCTGGATAACTGGACTCAGCTGTCTGCCATGATCATTGGGTTCTAAGATGTTCCACTAGGTTTTTTTTTTTTTTTTGGCATCTAGATGATGGACCACTGCACTCTCTTCCCAGGGCCAACAGGTCAGAGAGTGTCTCTAAGCTATGTTTGTCACAGGGACAAACTCTGGAGACATGGGACTTCCCTTCTACCTCCACCTCACTTCTGGGGCTTCCTCTTCTGTAGGAAAGCCAGGTCCCTTACTTTCATCTCAGAGGAAAATGAGGGCACTGTGTTGCTCCTAACCACCCACCTTTTCTGCACATGCTCAGGCAGTGGGACACACTCCCTAGAACTTCCTGGATACTCCAGAGCCCTCATCGACCCAATGGCACATACAGCCTTGTTATTTTCCCCACACTTTTGAAAAGCCACCGGGCCTCTCTGGCTCTCCATCCTGGCTGATGACCTACCTTCAGTCTCACAGAAAAAAAAAAAAAAAAAAACAGGTGCTCGCTTTCCTGCCGATGCCACCCTTACATGCTGGCCCACCTCCCTACTCCCTTCAGGTAAAATTCCATTCTTAGCTCTGACCTAACTCCGGAAGGCCATGCTTCCACACACAGCTGCCTCAGTGACATCCTGAACCTACTATGGCCACCACAGCCCTGTCTTCAAACACCACCTGCCCCGTCCTCTTCTAATCTCACGAGCAACTACAACAGAATCTATGGGTCACTCTTGCTTGCCCTCCCTGTCTTGTTTAAACCGGCAAGAAGCCCCATGGAGTGGTGTCTAAAACATCCCTGATTTCAGTTCTAATCCTAATCATGTCTTGCCAAGATAATACAGGTTCCTAATTCACCTGCCCAGGAGCCTCAGTCTCTCAAATCCAGCATCACTCACTTGTTTAAATCCTCACCAGCTTCCCCTCAAATTAGGACAGAACCCTTCCCCGTATCATTTAGCCCTCAGCCTTAAACGCCTGAGACAGGCCTATGCTAACGATCTGGCTGAAGCACATGCCCCTGCCTCCCTACCCACCACCGTTCCTTCATTTCACAGAGCTTGTCTCTATTACATCTATCTCTATTGCCCACAATCTGGCCTTCCCCCAGACTGTTTTCTCTCCAGCACATGGCAGGAGCTCCATGTTTGTCAGGGCTCACCCAGCTGCCAGCCATATGTGAAGTTGGTGGTGATGGGGAACTGGTAACGCGTCTCTGGTAGATCCAGTTTTCGGGTGTTGAGATACTGGTAGCGACCCTGAAAGTCATGGGAGATGCCTTCATACAGCAGGGCTTTGGTGTTAGGCGCAACTGGGTACATATCTGACAGAAAAAGAGGCTCTGGGGCAGGGCTGGGGGCTTTAGCTGGGATTGTTTTGGAGGCTGGTGGTGCTGGTGTGACTGAGGCCATAGGCAATAGGGTGGGCAGTTTGAGGGGCAGGCGGGACGCAGCCTTAGCCTTCTGCTTGGCCTTCACCAGAGTCCCATATTTGCGCTGCCATTCGTAGCGCAACATCATCTCTCTGAGATATTCCTCCTTCCAGAAGTTTTGCCGCAGGGTGTCCATGTTGAGCTGCCTCGCCATGGTGGCAAAGGAATGAGCAGTATCAGCGTAGCTATTGCTGAGTGGGCATAGCAAGTGGACAGTGGGTGGCTGCCCTGGAATGGTCACCTAGTAACCAAGCCTCGCCTCACACAGGGCCAGTGTGGTGCTTTGAATATTCTTGGCCCAGGGAGTGGCACTATTAAGAGGAGTGGCCTTGTGGGGTAGGTGGCGTGTCATTGTAGGGGTAGGCTTTATGACTTTCCTCCTAGTCACGGAGGAAACAGTCTGCTCCCAGTTTCCTTTGGATGAAGAGGTAGAACTGTTTCTCCTGTGCCATGGCTGCCTGGATGCTGCCATGCTCCTGCCTTGATGATAATGGACTGAATCTCTGAACCTGTAAGCCAGCCCTAATTAAATGTTATCCTTGTAAGACTTGTCTTGGTCATGGTGTCTCCTCATAACAATGGAACCCTAACTAAGAAAGCCAAGATTCTGCCTGCCATTGCCCTTGGCAGAGTCCCAGGTTACCCTTTCTGGGGCAGCCTAGAAAGGCTTACTAACTAAACATTTGATTCCCAAACCTGTAGACCCCAAGTTCTATATAGAGCAGGGGTTCTCAACCTTCTTAATGCTGTAACCCTTTAATGCAGTTCCTCATGGTGTGGTGATCCCCAACCATAAAATTATTGTTGCTACTTTATGACTATAATTTTCCTACTCACCAATTGTAAATATCTGTGGTTTTGCAGAGCCACAGGTTGAGAACACTCATCTAGAATGACAATGGCAATCCTAGGCAATTGCTTCTGTACCTTGGGCAGGGCCCCTCCCAGCACCGTGAAGACCTGAGGTGAAGCAGCAAAGGTAGAAAGACTGGACGCAAACTTTGTCCTCCATTGCTGAAGGCAGTCTCTGGTCCAGGTGACCAGTCCTTGAATTATTCCCCCTACCAATTCTCCTTCACCTTGCTTTTCCATATTTCTAAGTCTAATGTCCCCCAGTGCTGCAACCTTCACATATCCATACCCGCACCCATTTGGAGAGAATATTTCTTTAATATCAACGATACTATTAACAGCACAGGGTGGAGGCAATGGAGAAGTGGATGGGCTTTCTTTCCCTACCCAGCCTAGACCTGAACAACTGAACCCCAACAGCTTACGAGCCACTCAGTGAAGAGGAAGGGAGGGGCTGGAAACCAAGGCTTGACACTTAAATAGAGCACAGCAAACCAGGAGAGGCCTGGTCGTGAGAGGAGGGCTGAGGGCTGAGCAGCCCTAGCGCAGGTCTTCAGCGGTGAACATGCCCTTGGCCCTGCGCAGGATGGAGTCTTTGGCTGCATCATAGGGGTGCTCCTTGGACGGGATCTCCAGGACAGCTGGAATGGACCTCTGGTGGGCATCCAGGGCATGCCGAACCATCTCTGCGATGTACTGGTTGATGAGAATGATGCCAATGTCATCCCTGTTTAGAAACTGCCTGTTGGGGGAGAGGAAGAGGAAATGACAGTGGCTGGAGGCAGAAGGCCTTCAGCCTTCTCTTTCCTTGGATGAAGCAACTGCATAGAGTAGCTCAGAACCACACTGATCAGGGTTGGAGTCCACACACCTGCTTGTGGAGGGAACGGGTAATGAAGACCAGGGGGCAAGTCAGTGTGTTCTTTAAGCTGCCTCTGTGGAGGAGAGGCAGAGGAGAGAGAAATATGTAAGTCTATATATGTAAGTCCCTCTGTATCTGCATAAAAGTCTAGAAACACAAGAACCTTATTAACAAAACAAAACCAACACACACACACACACACACACACACAAAAGGAGGAGGAAGAGGAGGAGGAAGAGAAGAGAAGAGAAGAAAAAGACCAGGTGGTAATGGAGTTCAAGGCCAGCCTGGTCTGCAGAGCTAATTCCAGGATTTAATTTGTCTTGTAAAACAAAACAAAACAAACTTTTCTTATTGATAGAGGTTGAAGGGGAGACAAGTTGCAAGATGGAGTGGCAGGGGGATTCCTTAGTGTATACCTTTTGCTTTTCACTAAATTTTTGAGACAGGGTAAATGAGACCACTGGACGCCTCAAGATCTATACTGATTAGGGCAGGGGATGGGCCAGGAGCACATCTGCTGTAAGCCAAAGGCAAGATGGAAAGAGGAAACTCAGCAATAAAGGAAGGAATCACCATTTCCAGACAGAGACTGTCATTCTGGCCTTCCTCTCATGTGATCACCTCCACACACAGACATGCACACCCATTCAGCCATGTATTTACTCATTTAAAGTCATTTACTGGGCACCTACTTTGTGCCGAGCATAGAGTAGATTTGGCTTGGTGATTTTAGGACCCCTTCCTGTTGCAAACATGGTAAATCCTTGGAAGTAAGATCTGTCCTCCAGTGACAATGGAGGTCACTTTACTGGTTTGCTTAGAGATTAGTCTCCCAGGTCAGAGCCTGCAACATTTCAGGCTGCGGGAACTAGTCTCAGCCAGCATCCCTGGACTGGGCTATTTAGGGAAAACAGGTGAGGGCAGTTTATTCCTGAGATTCTGGGATAGTAGTTCTAGAAAAGGAATGAGGGAAAAAAATAGAGAGCTGGCACCCTCAATTCTAGTCAACTTCCTGGCTTAAAAGGAATGCCTGCACCCAGTTTTTAAAACTATGACCCAGGGCATGGCGTGGAGATTTGAAGTACAAAGTCTTTGGGGAAGGCCATACTTCCCAGATGTTTTGCTCACTGTGCGCAAAACAAATGTAAGCCCCAAAGCAGAATGCAGGAAGCTGAATAAACAGAGTAGGTAGTAACTTAAGAAGACACAGGTAAAGGTGCTTGCTTTGCAAGCCCGGTTACTTGAGTTCAATCCTCAAAGCCCATGGAAAGAAAACTGACTCCACAAGTTGTCTTTTGACCTCCATGTGTGCACACCTACCCACGGACACACACAAACGCCGCCGTAATTAAAAAGAAAGAGTTGACCTGGGTTCTGCCTCCAATGGCTAAGGTGTCTTCGGGCCTGTGCTCTAACCTATTCGTCCTTTATTTTTCTCACTAGTAAGTGGGAATAACCACTACCTTACAGGACAATTGTGAGCCTCCAAGATAAATGAAGCGTGTACACACACACACACACACACACACACACACACACACAAAGCCCACTCTCCGGACCTACGCTGGAGGTGGTTTGTTTAGGATACAGTCTAAAAGATTAAGGTTTAGAGAATACCCTACAGGGACCCCGGAAGAAGGCTGAACATGCCGGTAAGCACTTGCCAGAGGCTCCAGGCGTCCAATTACAGCCCGGGCAGACCACAAGCTCCACTCCCTTCCTAAACTGACACACAATCATGTGATGGGGAGTTCGTGAACCTGCGGTAGACCTGACCCCACTGAGCCCCAAAAGGGAACTTAGATGGCGGAGGCCCCTGCTCAGGGTGGACAGACGACTTCCGGGACCATCCCGGTCCCCATCACCACCTGACACTCAGGTTATCAGGCCACCAATTCTCCCCGTGCTTGTAGCAAGCGGAAGGACCCATTTAGGCCTCACAGGCTACCGTACCTGAACGTGTCTTCGATCTCATTGATGGTGGTATCCTTCTCCACTACTAGGAAGTTAGGGTGGCGGTTCTTGTTTAGCTCCCCTATGCCGCCCAACAGGAAACCAGTCACCGTGTCCTCGTCTCCAATAACCGCGATTAGTTTACCCCTGCCCGCCATCCTGTCCGCCAGGCAGAGCGCTCCCCAAACACCTGTGATGCCCCGCCCTCGCAGAGACCCCGCCCTTCAGTCATGCGCAGGTCCCCGCCTCCCGAGCATGCGCATTAGTGGGAATTGAGCTCAATCTGCGTACTCCTGCGCCATAAAGGCCGGAACCACAGAACTACGTCTCCCAGAAGGCTGAGCGTCACAGGCTTCTCGCTGGCATTCTGTCCTTAATTATTTCTTCCTTCTTGGAAGAAACGCCTTTTGAACCTAGTGTTATTAGAGACCGAGACTTTAGAGGACATACTTTTTTTTATTTTTTATTTTTCTGTGTACGTTATTTTGGTTTTGGCTTTTTTTGAGACAGATGGTTACCTATCTCAGGCCGGACTTGAACTTGCTGTGTAGTAGAGGACATATCCTATTGCTTCTATTTTTCGAACGCTGGTATTATTGGCCCGCGCCACTACACAAAACAGAACAGTGTGTGCTTGATTTGTTTGACTTTAAAAAAAAATTCTTTTTGTTGTTAGATTTGTGATTTTGGAGGCGAGTGTAGTGTGGCAATGGAGTGGGCCACAAGTTTGTGAGGTCATAGTACACCCTATGAGAGTCACCTTGGGGTTCATCTGGTTAACCAGTGCTTTTTTTTTTTTTTAAAGATAGGTCTCAGCCGGGCGTGGTGGCGCACGCCTTTAATCCCAGCACTCAGGAGGCAGAGGCAGGCGGATTTCTGAGTTCGAGGCCAGCCTGGTCTACAGAGTGAGTTCCAGGACAGCCAGGGCTATACAGGGAAACCCTGTCTCAACCCCCCCTCCCAAAAAAAAAAGGCACACACCTTTAATCCCAGCACTTGGGAGGCAGAGGCAGGCAGATTTCTGAGTTCGAGGCCAGCCTGGTCTACAGAGTGAGTTCCAGGACAGCCAGGACTATACAGAGAAACCCTGTCTCGAAAAACCAAAAAAAAAAAAAAAAAAAAGATAGGTCTCAGGGCTAGAGAAATGGCTCAGTGGTTAAGAGCACTGACAGCTCTTCCAGAGGTCCTGAGGTCAATACCCAGCAACCACATGGAGGCTCACAACCATCTGTAATGGACATCTCATGCCCTCTTCTGATGTGTCTGAAGACAGTGTCAGTGTACCCACATATATGAAATAAATTATATATATATATCACTATTTGCCTCCCAAGTATCAGGATTTAAGGCTTGTGCCTGCCACTAGGCCAAACCACCTACCCCCCCCCCCCCTTTTGGTTTTATTTGGTAGTTTGTTTTTTGAAACCTATATGTAGCCTTTTCTGGCCTGGAACTCAGAATGTAGACTAGGTTGGCCTTGACCTTGCAGCGAGTGGTCTTACTGCCTCATCCTTCTGAATGCTGGGATTACAGGAATGCACCACTACTTGCTGTCCTTTCATTTGTTTCAACTCTTGTAATCTTGGGATTACAGACATAGGCTACCACA
Source organism: Mus minutoides (assembly GCA_902729485.2). NCBI lineage: Eukaryota > Metazoa > Chordata > Mammalia > Rodentia > Muridae > Mus > Mus minutoides. Next base: position 149,000 of record LR751275.1, on the reverse strand, counting down.
ACTGTCCAAGAACAGATATTTCCTAGATGGAAGGTCAGGGTCTGAATCTGTATGATGTACACATGCATGCTAACTATGACATGGCTAACAATTACTGAATATGTATTCAATTACCAAAGAAATGGACAAATGAATGGCAGCACTGTGTAGTGCTGTAGCCACCAAGCAAGGCCTCATGTGAGTTGCTAAATTTAGAGAATTGCCTAGAAACAACCCTAGCATTTAGGAGGTTTGAAGCAAGAGGATTGGCACAAGCTCAAGGCCAGCTTGGAATATTGTCTTAGGGGTGAGAGGGGCACCAGCACATGTGAAGAGGCACTGTGACCAGGGCAACTCTTAGAAAAGTTACATTTAATTGGGGCTGGCTTACAGGTTCCGAGGTTCAGTCCATTATCATGGCAGGAAGCATGGCAGCTTGCAAGCAGACATGGTCCTGGAGGAGCCAAGAGTTCTATATCTCAATCCAAAGGCAGCCAGAAGGAGGCTGTCTTCCGCAGGCAGCCAGAATGAGAGTCTTGATCACATGGGCCAAACATGAGCATATATATGAGACTTCAAAGCTCCACTTCCACAGTGACACCCTTCCTCTAATAAGACTACTCCTCCTCCAGTAAGGCCACACCTTCTAATAGTGCCACTTCCCATGGGCCAAACATATTCAGACCACCACAACTATATGTTAAGATTGTCCTGGAGCTAGCGTGATGGCCCAGTGAGTTATGGCATTTGCCACCCAGCTGATGACCTGAGTGAACTCTCTAGAACCTACACGGTGGATGGAGACAGAAGCAAGTTATGTGAGTTGTCCTCCGATCTCTCTACATTTGTTTTACAAACACACACGCAGAGGCACACTAAATAACTAAATAAATGCAAACAATTGTTTTGGGGTTTTTTGTTATTTATTTATTTATTTATTTATTTATTTATTTGGTTTTTTGAGACAGGGTTTCTCTGTGTGGCTCTGGCTGTCCTGGAACTCACTTTGTAGACCAGGCTGGCCTCGAACTCAGAAATCCACCTGCCTCTGCCTCCCGAGTGCTGGGATCAAAGGCGTGCACCATCATGCCCAGCAACAACTGTTTTTTAAAGCCCATCTCCAAAAAAATTTACAAAACAAAATAGGCTGCACTGGCGCTCAGGAGGCAGAGGCTGGCGGATCTCTGAGTTTAAAGCCAGCCTGGTCTGCAGAGCTGGTTCCAGCATAGCCAGGGATACATAGAGAGACCCTTTCTCAAAACACACACACATACACATACCACCACCACCACCACCACCACCACCAACAACAACAACAACAACAACAACCACCAAGCAAACAATCAAAATTAAAGAATCTAGATGTTTTCCTGAGGACTAAAGGGTCCTCTCACCAGGCTCATATGTTAGAGCTATTCTGGAACCACGTGTGTGCAGAGGCACTACCAAAGGAGGGGATCAAACAGAAGTGCTGGCTGGAATGCGGGCTGCTGATAGGGAAAGTGGACTCATGGCGGTGAGAGATCTCAGAGCCAGAGGACACAAAACTGGTTTCGAGATTGCATGTGTTTGAGCAGCAAGCAAACAGACCTGTCTTCTAGGTGGGTACCTGTTGGAATAAGAGTAACAATTCTGCCCACCTTTAATCCCAGCACTCGGAAGGCAAAGGCAAAGGCATCTCTGTGAGTTCAAGGCTAGCCTGCTCTATCGAGCTAGTTCCAGGACAGCCAGGGCTACACAGAGAAATCCTGTCTTGAAAAAAACAAAACAAAACAAAACAAGAAGTAACATTCCTGAGGGTATGAATTCTGAAATGAGTAGGTTGGAGGGAAAAGGGGCATTTGTTTTTCCAACAAAGACAGAGAGTCAGCAATGGGGGGAGGAGAACCTTGGGTGTGGCGTACTTGACATATCCATATAGTCTAGCCAGTTGGTTGTGTGTATAACTGGCAGTCAATTTGGATTGTGAACTTGATTGAATTGAAAAGAAACTGTGGCTGGAGGGATGGCTCAGTGGTTAAGAGCTCCGACTGCTCTTCTGAAGGTCATGAGTTCAAATCCCAGCAACCACATGATAGCTCACAACCATCCATAATGAGATCTGATGCCCTCTTGTGGTGTGTCTGAAGACAGCTACAGTGTGCTTACATATAATAAATAAATCTTAAAAAAAAAAAAATTCTTTAGCCGGGCGTGGTGGCGCACGCCTTTAATCCCAGCACTCGGGAGGCAGAGGCAGGTGGATTTCTGAGTTCGAGGCCAGCCTGGTCTACAGAGTGAGTTCCAGGACAGCCAAGGCTATACAGAGAAACCCTGTCTCAAAAAAAAAAAAAAACATAAAAAAAAAGAAGAAAGAAAGAAAAGAAATCGTGATCCTAGGGGACTCATGAGACATACCTCTGGTCTCCCAACAAACACAGTGAGTGTGGTTGGTCCCATCACATAGGATGGGGCTCAAGACTGAGTAAAAAGGCTAAATATGTCCAATGTGATCTGAGTGTCTTCTGAGCTGCCCAGATATGTTTTCTTTCTTTTTTTTTTTAAAGATTTATTTTATTTATTATATGTAAGTACACTGTAGCTGTCTTCAGACACTCCAGAAGAGGGCGCCAGATCTCGTTACGGATGGTTGTGAGCCACCATGTGGATGCTGGGATTTGAACTTATCACCTTCGGAAGAGCAGTCGGGTGCTCTTACCCACTGAGCCATCTCACCAGCCCCAGATATGTTTTCTATGTCCTGGCCCTCCCAGCTTCCTGAGCTCCCACCAACTTAATCAAAGCTTCTTGTTGCTGTATCTTTCCACCATGTTAGACTGTAACCTCAAACTGTGAGCCAGAAGAAACCCTTCTGCCTCTAAGTTCTTCCTGTCAGGTGTTTCGTCACCGACATGGCCTGATTGGCCTGATGGGATTTGGGGTACACTTGGGTCTCACTCTCTGCTTTACTGTTTCAAGGTTTCATTTTAGACTTTGCACTAAGTTCTCAGGGCTGGGCCACAGCACTCTTAAGGGGTTGAGAAGAGGCCCACAGTTGCTCAGCTTCCACTGCCCTGCCATGGCGGGGTGAGGGCAGCTGATCCCACTAACTACTAGTAAGTACTTCAAGCCACAGGGAAGGGCAGCAAACCAGCTCTGTCAAGGAGGGATGGGTAGAGAGTAGGACAAGTATAAAGCTGTGGGTAGGAGCATTAGCTCCAGTGCCTGGTATAGATGTCCTCAATGATCACAAGTGGTCAGATGCTTAAGAGAGCAAATCCACCTCTAATGGCCTGGATGAGCTTTTAGGAGCTGAAGCGTGCCAAACATATCTCTGCTCTTCATTCAACCACCGTTTGTCACATGGGACCATGATGAGGAGCTAGGGATGAAGGATTGATAGAACTTGAGTTCTGCCCCCAGGAACGCCCTGCAGGGATAAGGGAGAGTGAGAAATCCCAGTGGGAAGAGAAGAGATTCCATAAAGAGAGGTTCCAGAGAGACCTCGAGGGATCGAGGAGGAGAGGGAAGTACTTCCTGTGACCTACAGTGTGACAGGGGCAAGAGACACAGTTCTATACTTACTGTCATCTGTAGCATTCTGAGAGATTCTTTTCTGGCACCTCTCTTAGGTAAAGCCAAGACTTTTTTTATTTGTTTGGTTTGGTTTGGTTTGGTTTTTTTGAGACAGGGTTTCTCTGTATAGCCCTGGCTGTCCTGGAACTCACTTTGTAGACCAGGCTGGCCTCGAACTCAGAAATCTGCCTGCCTCTGCCTCCTGAGTGCTGGGATTAAAGGCGTGTCCCACCACTGCCTGGCAAGACTTTTTTTTTTTTAATTTCATTGCAGAAAAGAATTTCAGGAGGGGCCAGCTTTATTAGAGATTAATATAGGTTTAGCAAGGTGGTTGGTTACCGGAGAGGGGCTTGGGGGAAAGGATTGGACACATCCAAGCACGGGTGTGGGCGCTCAAGAGAGAATGAAGTATCTCAAGCATTGTCATAGCATTATTTGGGGACTTCTCTAGTCACATCTCAGAGCGTTACTAAGAAGCTTCAATGAAGTCATAGGGTGGCTCCCCATGTGCCCCAGAAAGACTCTACAGCTGATAAGTAAAATCCTAAATCTCAGGGGGGTGCTGATGACATCACCTTGTTTTTATTGTCAACAATGGTTTAGTCTTCGTTACTATTTTAACATTTTTGTGTGAAATATCTCTACATAAAAGGAGTACTGTCTCTATGTTGGCGATCCTCACAGAAAATGGTAGTTCTGCTGGAATCCTTGGCTCTCAGACTTCAGCCAGACTCTAAGGGTAAGGAGGCTCCCCCTTTCTCTCCTGTGTCCCATGACTCTTTCTATTCTGTCTCATTCTTAGGACAAGAAGGGAACGAGGAAACCTAAAGAGAGCACGAGGAGGCAGACAAGGGACTGAATGAAGTTTGAGGGCTGGAGTCGCATTGTCTTGGGTCTCATTGGCACCGCTCTGCAGTGCCGGGGGTGGGGTGGGGTGGGGAATGGGTCTATAGTTATGGGATCCATTTCGTGAAGGGAGATTTGCACTAGCTTCGTGACTTGTTCACAGATCATTCATGCCTGTATTAGAGCTCTCGGGGTGAGGGGGGCTTAGACTGGCTGTGGAGGCCCTGCATACCTGACCACAGATCAGGGTGATAACCACAGGCAGAAGTGTCCCCCGGGGAAGTGTGGGAGTTGGTGGGCATGACTCAGGAAAAGTCAGAGAGGTTCAGGAAACTTCCCGTTAGCTAGAAAGGGGAGCATAGGAAGGCAAAGGTGTTCCAAGCAGAAGCCAGAACTGCAGTCTAGGTACCCAGAAAACCTCGGAAGGTGTTGAGGCAGAGAGTGTCAATGGGCATTGGGTACACTGGCCAATCACATGTGGGGAAATAAGTATCTGAATTCAGGGGAGTATGGAGAAAACCATTTCCTGCAAGGGGACTGGAGCCACAAGAGGCCTGACTCTAAACCAGAGGGACACGAGGCCATTATTGGGACCCTTAGGGCAGGTCAAAGCCAAGAGATTTTACTTATCAGCTGTAGAGTTCAGAAGCTGCTATGAAGTCCAGAGACCTGAGCTAGGCCAAGATTTGAAATGAGGGGGGTGTTGGCCCAGGTCTGTTAGAGGGTCTGGAGTGAGGTTCAGGATTCTCCTTCGGTTTCTGGTGAAAAACATTACTGCCTATGTCAGAGGTCGCTGTCTGTGTGTGCGTGTGTGTGTGTGTGTGTGTGTGTGTGTGTGTGTTTTGAGAAAGAGTCTCTCTATATAGCTGTGGCTGTCCTAGAACTCAGTATGTAGACAAGGTTGGCGTCAAACTCAGAAAGACCATCCCCATCTGCCCTTGTGATCACAGTTCCAAGAACCTAATAAGAACATCCTTCAGGCTGGGCTGGATGTAAGTGGCCTTCCAGCCACCCTCAACAGTGTCTGCTTCCGTCTGCCATCTACCAACCTTCTAGCTAGTGGAAGACTACTACTTCCTTGGGTCCTCTGTTAGCCAGTGTCCCAGAACTCCTGTCTTTCCCAGTCCCTTGCCCTCAGCCCTGGGTCAAATCATCTCACCTCTGTGTGGTTCTCTACTCTGGGTCAGGAGACAACAATGGACACACACACCATTCTCTCTGTCTCTGTCTCTCTGTCACACACATACACACACACACACACCATTCTCTCTGTCTCTCTGTCTCTGTCTCTCTGTCACACACACACACACACACACACACACACACACACACACACACACACACTGAACAGCTAAGCCTTCGCAACAGCTATTGCTTTATTTGGTGTTTTCCACATGTGCAAAAGTTCCCCAGAGAGCTGGGCCCCACAATGTGTAAAAAAGACCCCCAGTGGGGCAGAGCTGTGTAACCATAAAAAAAAAAAAAAGTTCCCCAGGAGGCCTGGCGTGGGCAGAGCATGTCACTTGGGGCCAGTTCACACGCCAGCCACGTCTGCTGGCTCTGGGTCTGCCGTCTTCCATTGTTCTTTCTTTTCCAAGTCCTTCACTCTAGGGTTGTGGCCACCAGACGGGCCTGACAGAGTCCTCAGGCACGGCGGTTTGTGAGAGCGACTTCTCTCTCACACAGATCCCCCAATTCAGTGCTTGCCCACTGGCATCAGCCCCACAATGACCCCCAAGGCTCCCCCCAAACCCTATTTAACCCCTTATTTCACAGTCTCTGCCCTGAGCCTCACCCCAGTCTGCCCTCAGGCCACATTTGAGGGACACTGATCCGAGACAGATAAAGGCCCCTCACCCCTCAGGTGACACAGGAGTGGGGGTGGGAGGTTGTACCATCTCACATCACACCTAAGGCAGGTGTTTTAGTGTCTGATTCAGTGGTGTGCAGAGGGGTGTGGCACATTTGTGTGGGTATGAGTTTGGCAGGAAGTGGGGGCCTGGTCTGGGGGAGGTGCTTCTGAGATTCAGGGCACATTGACCTTGAAGGGGCTTCCAGGGACACTTTCATCACCCCATTTGACAATGAGGATGTAGTCTCCCTTCTCCTTGACAGTGTAGGTGACGTTGTAGACCCGGTTTCCCATGTGTTTCACATATACCTCTTCGCAGGGTGTCTTGGGCCCATGCACACCCACCATCATCATGTTGGTGCCTGGAGAGAGAGAGGCAGAGAGGAGTGACTCACACCAGGGCCACAAGCAGCCCACACCCCATCCCTGGACAGCTTCCTTCCCGTCCCCCTCTTCCCCCAGACAAGCCTCTTGGATGGAACATGCCTGCTTTGCTGCAGTCCACAGTGAATGAGTTCTTCTGACCCACAAAGGCCTGGGACAGGCCAGGGCCCCTTGTCACCACCTTGCTGGCATCCGAGGAGAACTTGGGGATGGAACTATAGCTGGCGCCGCGGCTCGAGGAGGACTTGGTCACTGTCTCCACCAGAACTGTGGATGTTTCGTGAAGGCTGTGGCCTCCAGACAACCGGGGACCTAAAGGGTAGAGTAAGATGGTCACGGGCCTAGTCACAAGGACTTCCTACCCTTTTCTAGGACACTGACAGTCTTCTAAGATGGGCATTGAGTAATGTTGTCTGTGTTAGGCTCCTGCCTGTCCTCGGCAACAGCTTTTAAGAATACAACCTGTTCCACAGAGGCAGCATCTGACCAGCTCCAATCCCTGTTTACCCCTGGGCCACAGCCACTTCTGGCTCTGCCCCTCACCCTTCCAGGCTTCCTCTGGGGAGTCAAGTGGACTGAAAGGGCAAGAGTATGACTTTAAACTGGAACAAAATGGGGATATAGCTCAGTGGTAGAGCACTTTCCTAGTATGAATGAGGCTTTTCAAGACAGGGTTTCTCTGCGTAGTCCAGGCTGTCCTGGAACTCACTCTGTGTAGCAGGCTGGCCTCAGACTCACAGATCTGCCTGCCTCTGCCTCTGCCTCCCCAGTGCTGGGATAAAAGGCGTACACCTGGCAAGACTTGTATTTTTCAAGATGCACTGCTCTACAGAATGGAATGCTGCCTAGCCACACCCCCACCTCCATCATGGTAACGGACCATAATTGAAAGCAGACTACAATCAGATGTGAATGGCCACCAGAACCAGCCATGCTGGGCTGGGCTACGTGACCCTTCTCCAGCCAGGGTACTCACCTGTGACCTTTGCTTTGAAGGGACTGCCCACAATGTGCTGAGGGCCACCATACTTGATAGCAATGAGGTAGTTACCAGGAGCCATGGGAGTGTAAGTGACCACATGGCCCTCGGGACACTCCCGACAGTCCAGCTGCACCTTGGAAGGCCCATCAATGGTGACAGACAAGGCCCCCGAGCCTGCATTCTGGGTGTTCACAATGAACTCTGACGATACACCTGGAAGACAGAGGGAGCAAGATGAAGGTAAGGAAGAACGCAGCCCAGAGTGGGGCTCTGGATTCCGTGGGGCCCTGGATCCCTTGAGCAGCACTTCAGGTCAGTACCAACAAGTGCCTGTCCTACCAAGGCATGTCTGACCCCCTCCAAATCTAACCCTGCTCCCCTCAATTCAGACACTCACCTGTAGTGCCTCCTTCAAGCCCAGGCCCATAAGCTGACACCAAGCCTGGGTCCCCAGCCTGGCTCTGTTCCCCAACTCGGATCTTGAAGGGACTTCCAGGGATGTGGGCTCCATTGAACTTGACATCAATTGAGTGGACACCGTTCTCATGGGGGATGAAGCGGATGGTATGCTTATCTGTGAAGCAGAAGGTTGGTGAGTGGGCTTCCATGTTTCTCCACCCCTTTGCCATAGATCCCAGCCGGGCAGGAGATAGCAGGGGCGGGGCCAGCTCACCACTGTCCAGTTCAGAGACATAGCACTCCTCCACAGCTCCTGAGGGTGTGTGTACCCGGGCATCAATCACACCACGTGCCCCATTAAGCTGCACCGCGAATGATGCTGGCTGGTTCACTTTAAGCCCTGTCTCCTGCAAAGACCACAGAGCATACTCAGAGTCCTGGGAAGCTGGGGCTGGACCAGTCCTCTCTCAGCTCAGTGCTGTTATTACTGTACAGCCAGCCTAGCGCTCACACCTCTCCAGCCTGGTCACTGCCGGCCAGCCCAGATTGCAGGGAAGGACTGAGATGCAAAGGCTGACCTGCCACTCTCTGCATCCACCTGTAGGCACCATCCTAGCCATGCTGGGTACCACAGGGGATGGTGAGTGATGTATCCCTGTCTCAGCCGAGGAAGCAGAGGCCAGATACCGAGTCATTCGGGCCTAGTAGCAGAGCTGGACAGTGCTGCAGGCCCATAAGAGAGAGCTTGGATGTGGCAGGCTGAGTGTAGATCGCTCCTAGAAGGGGGTGGCCAAGGGAGCACTGGAGAGAGCACAAGAGGGCCTCTGAGGGGTATGTGGGTGGTAGCCTGGGCTGGAGCAGCGGGGCTCACTGTTGGCTGATAGGACTGCACTGAGAGTCAGCTGAAAGAATGTGGGGTGGAGCTGGCAACCACATGGTGGCTCCCAACCCTCTGTAATGGGATCTGATGCCCTCTCCTGAAAAGAATGTGTGTGTGTGTGTGTGTGTGTGTGTGTGTAAACAAAGTTAAAAAAAAAAAAAGAATGTGTGTGTGTGTGTGTGTGTGTGTGTGTGTGTGTGAGGGGAGGGTTCTGTCATTTTGTAACAGCTCTTTGACAGTTTCCCATTTGCTAGCATGGCCTGCTGAAAGCCAGCATGGTATACATTCCCGTATGGCAGAAGGAAAGGAGACCTTTCTAGATGTCACACCAAGAAAAAGTAGAGTTGGTTGCAGCGGTAGGAGAGCTGTAGCCCAGTCTACATGTGCTTGCTCAGGAGTCCTCTGCAAACTGGCCTCTTGTTTTATTTTTTATTAATTTTACGTGCTTATTCTCATGATGTGCTTAGTTATAAACATTCGGAGGAAAGTGGAACAAATGCAGTGACAAGACATGCCAGCTTTCAGGAAGGACAGGGAGACAATGCTTCTACAAAGCCCAAACAAGGCATGGAGCACACATGCTACCCGCAAGGGCCCTGACCCATGCCGCACACAGTGGGAGAAGAGACTGCAGCCAGCTCGTCCACCAAGCTCAGTCACTGGCCACGTGGGTCTGCCCTCCTAGGCTCCTGCCTGTCTCTCGGGTCCCACCCCTGGCACAGACCTGGAGGCTGGTGACAGTGAGGCGGCGGGCGTCGTCTGAGAGGGAGGCCACGGGCACCACAAAGGGGCTGTCTGGGATGTGCTCATCATTGAACTTGATGGAGACCTCGTAGTCGCCTGAGGAAGGAGGCTGGTCAGTACACTTTCCAGGAGAAGGGCAGAAAGGGCAAATTTCCCCCAGCCCAGCCTCGTTCCAGGGCTCAGTTCTGAGTGGGTGAAGGAACTTGGGGTGCAAAGGGAGTAGTGACTGGTGGAGGGGGGAATCGCACAGCCCATTGGTCAGCAAGTAGAGACCCTGTCCCCATCCCGAGTGTGAACATCTACCTGGCTCCTGGACAACATAGGAGACGCCACAAGAACCATCTTTGCGGTCCTCAAATGCAATCTCTGCCTTGCTGGGACCTTCCACAGCGATGGACAGCCCCCCAGCACCAGCTTCTCGGGTCCAGATGCTAAACTCAGCTGGACGGCAATAGGGTAGGGGTGGCCACTTAGTGCTGTTACCCCTCACATCGGCTGCCCCGGCCCCGAGCTCCCCCCCCTCCCCCGGCTTCAGCCCCTTACCTGGCACACCAGCTACGCCTCGCTCCAGCCCTGTGCCTCCAGCCCGCACCTTGTGGGCACCACCTTCACCTAGCGGGCCCACGGTGAATTGAAAAGGGCTTCCGGGCACATGCTGGCCACGGTACTTGACAGTGACTGTGTGGGGACCCATCTCCTGGGGCACAAAGCGCACACTGTATGCGCTGTCTTCTCCCTCAACGATCTCTGCGGCTTCTGTCTTGCCAGACGGACTGGTCACCTGGGCTGTCATGTCCTGAGAGCTGGCCTCGCCTGGAGGGTTGTGGTGATGTCAGGCCAAGAGACTGTATTCAGTCTCCACTAGCTCCTCCCTCCTCAGTGAACTCCCTTCTCTGCTCAGGCCTGGCCTGGCCGTTTAGGCCAAGGTGGTCTGGGATGAGGCCATTTTGTCTTACAGAACAGGCAGCCCCCAAGCCTCCCTGTGAGGACCCCAGTTCCCAGCGCTCTCTGCTCACCTTCCTGCTGCCGGGTGATGCTGCCGAAGGAGCCCAGGCGTTCCCTGCCTAGAAAATCGCCGAAAACGGCAGGGAAAGGGTCTCCGCCGACCTGGGTAGACTCCTCCACTCGGACTTCACGCTTGGTCTCCCCACCCCGAGTCTTGCTGATCTCTGTCCGCTCTGTGCGGGTGTATGTGTGACTGCTCCGCGTGAAGGTGCGAGTCAGGCGCTCCTGGGCAGACACCATCTGAAACCAGTTTCCTACAGAAAGCCCAGAGGCAGGTGGCAGGAGGTGAGGAGAGAGGCAGGCAGGGCAGAGGCGCCCCAGGGCAGGCTCAAGGCAGCAAGGGCATCCCGTGGCCGACCCTGCTCCGCCCTGGCTCTCCTCTGCCTTTGCGGCAGCGCCTACCTGGGATCTTGAGGTTGAGGTCACAGGTGCTACCGATGGTGGCAATGGAGGGTGCTTGTCTGCGTCGGGTGATGCTTTCCTTCATGCGTCCCTCGCCAGTCACCTTCACAGTGAAGGGGCTTCCTGTAAAAGAGAAAGGAAAAAGATCAGGTTCACAGGTCACTTGCCTGGTCACCAGGTTTGTCCCCACTGAGTCCCCGCCCAGAGCCTTACCAGGCACGTGCTTGTCAGCAAACTTAATATTGATGATGTAGGTGCCGGGTTCAGTTGGGCAGTAGGTGACTTTGCAGGTACCGTCTTCCATATCCTCACAGTTAATATCCACCTTGCTAGGACCTTCAATGCTCAGCCCCAGGCCTCCATAACCTAAGGTAAAGGATGCGAGAAAAATGTCTCCCCTGAGCCCATGATACCTGCACCCAAGCCACTCTCCTGCCCCATGCAGAAGATTCTGCCTAGAATAGAGGTCAGATGAGTGTAGTGACCGCTAAGGAAGATGGTACCACGGGATGTAGAGAGGAGAGCCAGTGATTGTCATCAAGGCCTACTAAAGGGGCATTCTGGGAAATTCCTCACTGCGGACCTCTTGGACTCCAGGGAGGGGAACTAACAAGCTCAGGACAGCTGAGCTTCCTCTTAGCTATGGCACAGCTGTCTGACTGGGGACATTCGCTTTCCCCTCCGGTGGGCTCCAGACTGAATCCCAACAGGTCCAGGAAGCCCAGGGGAGGAGGAGGTGGCCAGAGGAGGGAGGCCACGGGCAGGAGAAAGGGACACGAATCTGTGGAGTGCTAACTAGATGGGGGATTCTGGGATGAGAAGTACCTGCATTGCGAGTGTCCACAATGAACTCTGCCACTTGGAAGGTTTGTCCCTCGGAAAGGCCTTTGCCCCAGACTCGAACTTTGCTGGCATCCCCGATCTCCGAAGGCCCCACCAAAATCTTAAAGGGGCTGTTGGTGACATGCTTGCCACTCTTGCGCACGCTCACCACGTGCTCACCGACCTCCTTGGGGGTAAAGGAGATCCCTGTGGAGAAGGGACAGTAAGCAGAACATCCCCACCCCCCCAGGCCTCTCCCACCCAGGTACCCTCAGGAGTCCCTGCTCACCAATGTGCCTGTTGGGCAGGCGCTTCAGCAGGCATGGCTCTTCATTGCCTGAAGGAGCACGGATGCTGGCTGTCAGCTGGCTGAGGTCACCCTCTGTGATCTTCAGTGACACATCGGTGGAGGTGCCCACATTAAGCTGTGACGTTCTCATTGAGTCGTCACCTGGGAGACAGTTGGGACAGATCAGGCTGTTGGCTCCAGACAGACTCTAGCATCCCTGGTCTGCACTCACCTTAACCACTAATGGCCTCAGAAGGACTGAGCATCTCTGTTCACTGAGCCTGTCTCAGTCCTGGGAAGGCTAAGTCTCTCCTTGAGCCTTTGTGTATTTAATCCTGAGTCGCATGGAGTGACAGAACAAGACACCAGATGCTCTCTAAGGCCCTGATCACAGTGCTAATCTGTCTCTGGATTTTCTCAAGGTATCAGAACAGTGTCAATACCCTACCTTTTAAAGACTAACTTGAAAACTGAAATATTTTTCTTTTTGGTTTGTTTGTTTTGTTTTGGTATTTTGAGACATGGTCTCTCTATGTAGGCTTAGCTGTCCGAGAGCTCGCTATGTGAGCTGACATAGATGATCACGTCTTTTAAAGCACGGGATGGCAGGATGTTCCTCCTGCTGTGGAGAACAACATCCTTACGTTTATCTCAAGGTGTTCTCTTCCTGCCCGGCAGTTTCTGTCCAAATGTCCTGGGTGAACTGACTTGAGCATGGGTGTGGCAGGCTGCCCGTGCCTGAATGTCCACCTCACCTGTGATCTTGGCCGTGAAGGGGCTTCCTGGGATGTGCTTGTCGTCAAATCGCACGATGATGCTGTAGTCTCCGGGCGCTGTGGGTAGGTAGGACACCGTACAGGTGCCATCCTTGTTGTCCTTGCAGGTGATCTCTGCCTTGGATGGGCCCTCCACAGCCAGAGATAGCCCCCCTGTGAGCGAAAGGGGGCTGAGATCAGAGGGTCTATCCTTGTGCTGCCAACCTGGCAAGCCCCTTCGCCTCTATTGGCAGATCTCCTCACCTTCCCCAGCATCCTTGGTGACAATTGTGAAGGTGGCAGGCTTGTTGACCATGCCATGGCTCAGGCCTGGCCCGTAGGCGCTGACGTGGCGGCTGTTGATGGCATCCACATAGAACTGCAGAGGGCTCCCTGGGGAGTGACAGGTGGAGCTGGATCAGCACAGGGACAGGGGCTTCCTGCACCCATGTTGGCCCCCAGCATCTTCAACAGCCTTGGATGTTGAGCCCTGTGTCTCTGCCACATGAACTTGGCTCTTAGAAGCCCATTACCACCAGGACACACACTTCCCCAGGACCTCCCATGGTACCTGTGCATGGCGGGTTCTTACATATGTATGTAAAGGAGGACGGCAGACCAACGTGGGGTCAGCTCCTCTTGCCGTGGTCTCACCCTGCCCCCAACTCACCAGGGATATGGTTGCCGTCATACTTGATCCCCATCTGGTGCAGGCCTTTCTCTGTGGGTGCGTATCTCACTGTGATGGTTCCATCCTTGTTGTCAGTGATGTTGGGGCGTGCCGTTTTGCCAGAAGGCATCCGGACTTCCCCTGGAAGGCAGACACACTTACATGTGGGACGCTGGTTTCCCCCACCACACATCCCTGCTGTCCCAGGGCCTGTTGTCGAGGGCCTCTGCTTTCCCCAGAGGCCAGACACTGGGAAGCAGTCTACTCAGGAATAGAAGAGGGAATCCCCAACTAGGAGACAGAGGGCTTGACCCTGAGTTCCAGCTCTGCTCAACTTGTGAGTCTCTACCTAACTTGTTTCCCCTCTCTGGGCCCTAGGGCTCATCCCTACACTTGATCTTGGCTGAAAGGCCAAGAAGCGTTCTCAGTCCTCAAGAGTCTCATGCGTGGGGCACCCGTTACCTGTCAGTTCCCCTTTCTGCACAGTGAAGGGAATGACCAAGTTGAAAGGCCTCAGCATGGATTCCAGAGGCTCCACGGGTACCACGGGCTCCTCTGTGGCCTGTAGTGAGTGAGAGAAAGGAGTGTTGGTGGAGAAGGCCGGGGAGTATGGCCTGCCTCATGAAGCCAGAGAGAACGAAGAAAGAACAAGGTTAATAGTGGAATGGGAGCGGCAGAAGAGATGTGTCAGCTGCAGAAGAAGGGGGCGCCATACCCAGATTTGGGCTCCTTCTGCCCCATCCTTACTGCCTATTCCCCAGGAGGCCCAACCGTGGCCCAAGCCTGCAGAACAACAGAAGGAGGAATGAAGAAAGTAGGGAGAAGGATGGTGAGGCCTGTCGTGAGAAGCTCTAATACCCAGTGTGTGGGGCAGGTGCCAGGCCGAAGAGGGGCATAGGGCTGGCGCATCTGCAGCACTTCCGCAGGCTCCTCCACATGAGGCAGTGGGTCACAGGCCTGGGGAGTAAGGCACAGGGCACACAATGTAGGGGGTACCCAGGTCCCAGAACTGACTGAAGTCCTGGGTGGGTATCTCAGGTGTTCTATCCTTGTCCTGCAGGGCCACCTCTGTAGAAACAAGAGCTATGAGGGACAGTGGCCCAAAGGTCAGAGAAGAACATAGTGAACTCCTCCAGAGAGTGTTGGCACCTCTCAGGTCACAGGCAGAGCTGCGCAGCCTCCCTGCACATTGTGAGGCTGTGGGGATCACAAGGGCTCATTCTAGAGTAGTCTGGCTCCAGGATCCATTCATCAGACATGCGGACAAGTTCTTGGATTCATTGAGGGCAGCTCCTAGGAGCCCTAGCAGCTACTAAGAGGCATACTCTGCACAAGCCCCGTCCTGTCCTCCAGCCCCACCCCGCCCTGTCCTCCAGCCCCACCCCGCCCTGTCCTCCAGCCCCACCCCGGGCCATGAGCTTACCAGTACGTGGAAGGGGCTGTTGGGGATGTGTTCGCCCCCAAAGCGGATGGTGATGACGTATTTTCCCGGCTCGGGCGCTGTGTAGTAGATGTCGAAGGTACCGTCGTGGTTCTCGACCACGTCCACATCGAGCTCTGCCCCGTCGGGCGTGGACACCGTGCAGGTCACCTTCCCCTTGCCTGCTGCCTTGGCGTCCACTGTGATCACAGTCTCTTCTCCGATCTGGATTCTGGGACCCAGGCAGGCACCTGCCACATGGAAAAAGCCAGATCAGGGGCTGCGGAGGCCATGGCTAGATCTCCCTTTTCCCTGCTGCTCCCACAGCCTCCAGCCCCTAGTAAAGGAAGAAAAAGAAGGTTACTCACCCAGTCCATGGCCTCCAATGGACACTGGAAATAGACAAGAAAGTTAGCCCATGAAGGTTCAAGATGAGCTAGTGACAGGGGCGGGGGGATCTAGAGGGGAGTGGGGTGGGGTGGTTGGGCTGGGCAGTGGAGACAGTCTATTTTCCAGCATGGCCCCAGGTCTAGGCTGGGAGACTGAATGCACTCTAAGGAGGCTGGCTGGTGAGAAGGGATTCAGCATTGGCGCTCACCTGTAACAAGGCACTTGCTGGCATCCCCTGTAGGCAGGGCATGGATGCGGAAGGGCGAGTAAGGGATCTCATCGCCGCCGTACTTGATGGTGATGGTGTACCGACCACTCATGTCAGGCAGGTAGGACACAGTATATGTGCCATCCCCATTGTCTCGAATGTTGGCCTTCTTGGGTTTACCCTCGGGATCCTAGAGGAGAAGGAGAGGTCAGGCCTGCCCATGTCCACAGAGCCTGGCTGGGCAGGAGGCTGTGCCTAGACTCACCAGGATCTGGACGGTGAGAAGCCCTTCCCCAGCATCACGAGCATCAATGGTGAACTCCACGGGCAGGCTGGCAGGGATGCCCGAGGCATTGAGGCCAGGGCCACTGGCCCGCACTTTGCTGGCATCGTGGGCTGGAAGCACTTTGATCTTGAAAGGGCTTGATAAAACAGAAGGGATGGACAGTTGTCAGGGAGTTGGGGCTCGAGAACTGTGAGCCTTCCCACACATGGGAAGAAGGAGCGACTCTGCAGGGCAGCATGAAGGGGCTGTTTCTCAGGACCAAGCGACATCTTGAGTTTTGGAGAATGGTCACGGAAGGACCCATTGAACATGGTGTTTTCTCCAAAGGAAGATGCTGTTAATTGTTTAAAGAGTCCGTATGCTTTCTATGGCTTTTTTCCTTGAGGCTTATTTGGTGCCGAAGCTACTGGGGTGATAATACCTTCAGGGAACCTTGGAGTGGGGCAGGATGGGGTAGTCCCGGAAGGAGGTTTAGACAGTTAAGGGGAACTCTACCCAAGTCCTGACCTTGAAGGTGAGGCCCTAGGAGAAGCTTTAGCTCAGCATGGCTTGCCCAAGGCTGGTCCTCACCTTCGTGGCACCTCCTGGTCAGCATACTTGACAGCTACAGTATACGGCCCATCAGTGGCAGGTGTGTAGTGGACAGTGTGGGTACCATCACCATTGTCACGCACCTCCACAGGCTCAGCCACACCTGGACAAAGGCAGAGGAGTGTCAACAGGGTCTCCTGGAACCTCACCTCCCTTCCATATTTCACTCCAGACATTCCATACCTGTGGGGCCCAGCACGGCCACCTGCAGAGGGGCCCGGCCAGCTTGACTGCAGTCCACTGTGAAGGTCTGAGGTACCCGAGCCCTGACGCCAGTCCCTAGCCCTGGCCCTGAGCACTTCACCTTGCCAGGGTCTACCACATCCTTCACAGGAACTCGGAATGGGCTTCCTGGGTGGGTGAGAACAGAGGAAGGGGTCAGCCTCTGTCCACTGCCTGGCAAAGTCTGTCTCCCTGCTGCTGAGAGGCCCTTAGAGGCAGAACAACGCAAGAAAGCAGTTTGGAACTTGCTTAGAAATTAAAAAAAACAAACAAACAAAAACTAAGAATAAGCAAATTTGACTGTAGAATGAGGCAGGGCAAACCTCACCTTCTTAGACTTGGCCTGGGAAGAAAGCCTTCCTAAATCTCTAAAATGTTAACAATGGAATATTTTTACAAACAGCTTATGTCTTTGACACTGTAGTTGAAACATGAAGAGGAGATGCAGAATTAAATAAAATAAAATGGTGTCTTGTCTTAGCAGACCATTTTCTACAATAACAGAAGACATGACACCCCCAGGCAGCTAGGCTGTAGGACAGCCAATCTAGTCAGTAGATCTGCTTGACCAATGTTGCAGGAGTTTCTCTGTCCAATCACATTAGGGCAGTCCAATCACATTAAGACAGGAAAAGGGAGGAGGAGCTAGGAGTTTGGGGGACAGGGAGAGATAGAGAGGTCGCAAGAAGGGGAAGGAGAGAAGCCAACATGGAGGCAGATTAACAGGAAGATGATCCTGATCCATGTGGTTTTAAACAGCCACAAGTAGCTAAGATTTTCACAAGGTTAGAATAATTGGGTTAAAGCTTTTGTCTTTATCAACTGGCTCTGAAATTATTGTATTGGCATCTTGTAAATTATGATCTTATTGTTATATAAATCTGATTGGATAATTAAGCTTTATAAGTCATGTTTCTACTGGGTAACTAGGTGTTGAGATGGCTGATCGTGGGGTATGTGGGACATTGCATGAAAGCGAGATGAACTCGCTAGCTGGGAGAGAGTAGCTCAGTGGTGAGAACTCGCCGAGCCTGACCAGGCTGAGACATAGTGTTGTGGCCCGCCAGTATCGGTACTAGAGCAGGAACACAGACCGATGGGGCAGGAGAGATGGCGGGTTGATTTTTTTTTTTTTTTTAATATTTCCCACAACAGACCAAAGTCTGGTGCAAGGGCCTCTGAGAATGAGCTAGAGGGTTACCACATCCATCTCCTGCCCTGCTTCTTGCCCTCCAATATCTCCACTTCCCCTTTCTGTCATCCTGTCATCCTCTTCCCAGAGCCCACCCCGCCCTCCCTCTTTGCCCACCTGGAATGGGTTGTCCCCCAAAGGTGATGTTGACGTCGTAGTCTCCAGGGGTGAAGGGGATGTACTCCACAGTGCAACTTCCGTCTTTGTTGTCCTTGCAGGACATCTTAGCTTCTGAGGGGCCCTCAATGGCTAGGCCAAGGCCTCCTGTGCCAGCACCCCTATAAAAGAACACTCCTGTCAGCTGCTCTAGAGCCAGTGAAAGGGACAGAAGGGACTGGGGTACAGGGAGGAGAAGAGAGGGCAGACTGCTGGGGCCCAGTGCTGGGAGGGATGGTCTGGAATGGGCTGTTTGGGAACACAGAGAGGAATGTTCCTGAGTCACCTCTGACAGATGGGAAGGACAAACAAGCAGAGATGAAGATGGACAAGAACTTGGGTCAAGGCAGAGAGAAGGATACCTGGTTTCCACAGTGAAGCGGTTGGCCTTGTTGACCAAGCCACCCTCCAGACCTGGCCCGAAGGCCCGGACTCGGGTGGGGTCACAGCCCTCAGTCACACCCACTCGGAAGGGGCTCTTGGGCACAGCTACTTCGTCATACAGCACCTCCACCAAATGCACACCTGGAAGCCAGTCACCGCATCAGTCAAGGAGAGCAGAGCCCGGATCCGTGCACACCTGAGCATTCTGTGTGCCCTTCCCTGTCCCTCAAAACACCTTACCTTCTTCATAGGCAGTGTACTGCACCCGGTAGGTGCCATCCCCGTTGTCTGTCACATAGGTGTCTGTCTTAGCACCGGAGGGGTTGAGGACACGAGCTGTCACGTGGTTGCCACCTGTCGCTGTTAGAGATCTTGCATCCACAGTAAACTCAGTGGTCACCTCCCGCAGGACACCTAGATCCAGAGAGCCGTGCTCACTCAGCCGTCACGGCAGGCCCCTCTTCATCCCTTGCTCCACAGCTGTTCCTTCAAGTAGCACCGAGCCACCTCTCTGTGCCCTTGTGAGTCTCGGGCCTTTCCTCCTCCTCTGCCCTCTCCACTATTTAAAGCCATCCTCAGCCCCCATCAGCCCTCTGCCAGGCTGAGGACTGTGTCTTACCCGCCTCTGCTCGGCTTAATCCTAGCTGAGTCTGGCTCTCTTGTAACCAGCACATTTCACGTAACTATCCCCTGATTCTCGACAACCCCGAAGACACGGCTTGCCCACTGGGCCCCGTCTACATCCTCAGCTTTATCAGGTCTGAGAGGTCTTAAATTGAGGAGTTCAAAGATCTCACCAGAAAAGTGCCCAGGGGCAGATGCCATTTTGTCAAAAGAGCAGAGATTAACCTGCATGCCCTTTTTGGACCCCCTTGGTCCCCTTCCGGTGTGTTGAGCCCCTGAAGCCTCTATCTGCCCACCCCCACCCCCAGCTCTCCTCCCTCCTTCCAGACCTAGCTCCCCATAACTTGACTCTGTGCTGTTCCTCTCTTACCATGTGGCTCCACACCAGGCCCAGAGACCTTGATGCCACTGGTATCAACTGCAGGCTGCACGTGGACACGGGTGGGGAACTTGGGTATGGGGTGGCCGCCATACTTGATGGTGATGGTGTAGGTGCCGGGGAAGGCAGGGCTGTAGGTGATGTGGTAGGTGCCGTCCGCGTTGTTTTGGATCAGCACCTCCGCTTTGACACCAGCGTCTGACAGGATCTCGATGGTTAGCTCAGCCTCGCCCGCTTCCGAGCAGTCCACGGTGAAGGTGGCTGCCTCTCCAGCCTTGCCACGCTCCAGGCCTGGCCCACTGGCCCTCACCTTGCTTGGGTCGAACACAGGCTGGATGGTGGCCTTGAAGGGTGAGCCAGGGATGTGGGCTTCAGCAAACAGGATATTGATGGTGTACTCGCCTGGCTCCGTAGGCAGGTAGCTGACTGCACAAGATCCGTCACCATTGTCTTGGCACTCGATCTTGGCTTCGCAGGGCCCCTCGACAGTCAGCCCCAGGCCTCCTGTGCCGGCCCCCTTGGTGTCGATGGAGAATGGTGCCGGCGTGCCTACAAGCCCACCCTTGAGACCAGGGCCATACGCACAGACCTAGGAAGATGAACACATTTGTTAGTCCCCCAAACTTGGTTTCTCCTAAGCGCCCAGCCTCGGTGGCTGCCACCTAGCTAAGCACCTTGAGCTGTAGCAGCTACTGCAGAGGGGTTACAGCTCCAGGAGAGGAGGACACTGAGATAGAGATGAAGTAACTGAGATTTAAGCTCAGGTCAGATCCCACAGCCAGCTCTGAACAACTAAGCTGACTCTAAGACAGGTCCTATATAGAGAATGGTCCTGGTCCTTGCTCCAGGCACATCTGTCCTTCTGGCCTCTGACTAGAATGCATCTACCATTTCTATCATCCCCCAACTCCTGGATCCTACCACCCCCATATATTTACCTTGGAGGGGTCAGGGGGCAGGACGCCTTCCACAGCAAAGGGGCTGCCAGGCACTGGGTGACCATCGTAGGTGATGTCCACCTTGTAAGGTCCCTCTTCGGGGGGCATGTATCGGACAGCCTGGGCTTCTGCTCCACCTCCAGGCTCCAGCTTGCAGGGGATAGGCCGTCGGGAGGGTGAGGTCATCCGCACATCGAGTTGGCCCTGACCACCAGCCCCTCTGGTGTTCACCGAGAACGCCTGTTCCTGTCCCACAGCTACCTCTGGATGGAGGGCAAGGGACACCGTGAGTGGACTCCAGAGGCTCACCCAAACACCCCGCAACCCCAGGGTGGCTCTTCACTTACTGCTGTTAAGGCCTTGAACTTTGACTTTGCTGAGGTCCAGTGGGGGTGCCACATTCACCACAAAGGGACTTTTGGGGACAGGGTCCCCACCGTAGGTCACAGTTACTGCCATGTTGCCCTATTGGGTAAGAGAGAAAGTCAGAGTGGGGTGGTTTAGATACAATCCGGTAACAACTCCTTGGATGCTGCAGTTCGTTGACCTAGAGCAAGAGCAGACAGGGAACAGGAAGTGGCCGAGGGCCCAGAATGGGAGTGACAAGCTGAGGAGGCCATTCTCAGGTGCCATCAGCAGCAGAGGGAAAGGCGTGAGGGGACGAGACATACCTGCTGCACAGCAGTATACTTGACAGTATACGAATAGTCATGGTTGTCAATGATTTCAAAGTCCCGCACCGCCTCGCCCTTGGCTGCCCCAGCAAAGTGCACGTCCAGCTTAGCCTTGCCAGCTCCCTTGGTCAGCACGGTAAAGTGAGTCGGCTTTCCGACTTCCACACCTGGAAGCCCCCCCGCAAGAGACGGCAGTGAGGGCCTGGGGACCAACGAACCCCAACCCCAGCTCCTACCGGCTCCATCCTTGTCCAGACATCTACCTGTGCGGCTCAGCCCAGGGCCCTCAGCCTTGACCTTGCTAGCGTCATGGGATGGGTCCACCTTGATGTGGAAGGGACTGGCAGGAATCTCCTGGATGGGGAAAAAAGGCTTAGTCAGGTTTCCCAGGGGACAGTATTGAGCTAGATGCTGGTCAGGTCATCCACCCAGGTACCCAGGGAGGGTACAGTACCATCATGTTGGCTGAGGCGCACACAAGGGACTGACTCCGCAGCCTCTGTGTAGTTGGCATTCTGCCTCAGAAACAACTCATTTCCAACCGCCCTCCCAGACCTTTAGCATGCAAGCTCGTGGCTAACAACTGTAGCTGAGGGCTACCGTACCTGGTTGGCAAACAGCACCATGATCGTGTAGTGGCCGGCCCCAGGGGGTGTGTACTTGACTGTGAAGGTGTCATTGTCATTCTTGATGATGTCAAAGTCGATGTCAGCTTCCACAGGCCCCACCACACCAGGAGCACACTTGATACCAATGCTCACATCACCTGAGGGGAGGAAGGGCCCAGACTATGCATGAGGCTCAAGAGCTTCTCCCATTATAGGCCCAGACTATGCATGAGGCTCAAGAGCTTCTCCCATTAGAGGCTCCTGGAACTGTGCCCAGGCAACTGGTTCTAGCAGATCCAAGCCCTTCCCACCCAGAACACGGCCCCACCCGGAGGGAGTGGCTCACCTTGTCCGGCTTCACTGCAGTCCACTGTGAAATAGGTGGGTTCGTTGGCTTTAAGGCCTGTCTTCTCTACTCCGGGGCCATATACCTTCACCCGCTCAGGATGGCTGCCTTCTCCCACATTCACCTGTGGGCAGGGGGTTTTCTGCTCAGGGAGTAGGCACGGCTCAAGGCTAACTCTTCCCAGCAACTACCCACCCCTAGCCTCAGCTGGAGCAGTCTTAGCCTCTTTGTGGGGGCCTTGAGGAAGGGAAATGTGTAGAGCACCCAGGACAGCCATGAATCTGCTGCATGGGACCCGCATTCCTTGGGACTCCTGGTAGTGTGTAAGGGGCAGCGTTGGTAGACTTACCCTGAAGGGGCTCTTGGGCACGTTGACACCTCCCCAGGAGACGATGATAGTGTGCTTGATGGGCTTGGTAGGCACATAGGAGCAGCGGAAGGTACCATCACCGTTGGGGATCACCTTGATGTCGATGGGGCAGCCATCTGCATCCTGTGGGTACCAGCCAAGCAACATTCATGGGAGCAGAGAAGGCCACAGGTCTCTCAGTGCGCCCTCTGCTGGATCAAGCAGACTCTGCACTTCTCTATTCCCCACCAGTATCTTACCCACTCAAGGTCCAGCCAGTGATGTCAGGCCGTGAGTGTATGGCCAGGCCCTACCTCAGGAGCCAAAAGACTTGGCATGAAGTCACCTCCGTGGCCTGCTTCCCAGCTAATGTTTAGCTTATATGTTAGTAGCCAGGGAGAGGCTAAATCAATGTTCCTAAAATTGATTAACAAACTTTTTAAAGAACAACCGTCTCCTTTAGGGCTCAGTGGACACTATGGAGTTTCAAGACCTTTAGGGGTCAGTGGACACTAATCTGTTAAACTGACTTGAAGCCAATGTCACATATGGTGAAGTCATCTTTCAACTTTAAATTACTGATTCAAATGCTTTTAAGATTATCATCCATAAGAAAATATGGTTTTAATATTCCACAGAACTACGACCACGCGAGACTCAATCCAGTCTTTCTGGGATCCTACAACCTCCATTCTGGAGGCCCCTGTGTGGGGTAGTAGGGCACAGTGGAGAGAGCGGTGTCCCACCTGGGCATAGAGCTTCAAATCTCCCTTGCCAGCAGCACGGGCATCGATGGTGAACTCAGCAAGCCTGTCCACGATGCAGCCAGTGGGCTCCAGGCCAGGTCCAAAGGCTTTCACCTATGTTCCAGACAAGAGAGGGGGCTGGGTTAGGGACAGGAGGAGGAGTGGAGCACCCAAGCCCAGTCCAGACGGAGTGTGGGAGCTGGGACCCCACCTTGTCTGGGAAGCAGTCTGGCGGGGCTGGCTGGATGTGGGCGATGAAAGGCGAGTCCCGGATGTCTTCATCATCGCAGATGACATGCACAGCATACTCCCCGGGTTCCGTGGGCCAGTACCGCACGTCACAGGAGCCGTCGCCTTTGTCATCACATTCAATCTTGGCTTGTGAGGGCCCCTCGATGGAGAAGCCTGGAGAAGAGGTGGGAAGGGTCAGAGAGCATAGGGCGCAGCCAGGCCTCTCAGGCAGGTCCCCCATGTTTCCTTCTGCTCCCAGCCCAGTTACCCCGAAGTCCCCACTCTAGGCTTATCCTGACAGCCTTCCGAGCCTCACTGCCTTCCCCCAGCTCCTCCTCCACACCCGTCCTTTGTCACATGCCTCATGCCACCCAGCAGCTTACCCAGCGTCCCCACTTCTGTGCCGATGGCTTCCACCACAAAGTCAGCTGACTTGCCCACCTGGCCGGTCTCCAACCCAGGACCCCATGCCCGCACTTTCTGGGCTCCGGCCTCTGGGCTCACCTGGACCTCAAAAGGACTAGGAATAAAGGAAAGAGCTGGTATCAGTGCTAGGAAGTGACCCTGCCAGAGGCAGGCCTCTTCTCTCCCCTCAGAGCCTCAGGAGTGTCTTCCTCTCCTCGGAGCAAATGACCCAGACAGGAAGCTGCAGATAAGGAGGAGGCATTGTGCTTACCTGCGGGGTATGGCATAGCCACCCCAGGTGATGGTCACCACATACTTCCCAGGCACCACTGGGCAGTACTCGCACTCGAACACCCCGTCTCCAGCCTCCCGAACTTTCACTGGCTCCTCTGTGCCCTCTGAGGAAACGAAGGTCAGGGAGTACAGGTCAAAGTCTGGGAGTCCCAGTTTCTTCCTTCCCCTCATGGAGTCCTTGGGACCTAGACCCATCTGAGGAAGGCACTACCAGTGGACAGAGCTGAAACTTATGGCAGGACCACATGTCTGTCGTCCCTGAGCACAACAGCCTGGTGTAGCACACAAGGTAGAGACAACTAGCTCCAATTTTCAGACTGGGAAACTGAGGCAGAGAGGAGAGTCCATGGGTCATTATGTCTCTGGAATCTCGGGGTGGGGCTGTGTGTCCTGGCTGTCATTATCCTCAGATTGTCAAAACTACTGTCCAGTCCCCCAGTCCTGGGCTCTGGCACTCACTTGGACCTTTGACTGTGACCTTGAGCTCCCCGCTGCCAGCACCCTTGGTGAACACCTTGAAGTCAGCCACCTCCTTCACTCGCACACCTTTGGGCTGCAGGCCCCGCCCAGAGGCTCGGCAGGCATTGGGATTACAGGCTGGGGAGAGGAAGAGACAGAAGGTCTGGGTGCTGAGTGGCCCTGGACGAAGGCCAAGCTCCCATCCCTGACCACCTTACTGTGCATGGATCTTCTGAGCCCTCCCAGGCACTGGGCATGGCCTCATGCAACCCTGCCCCATGCTTTTTGTGTCCATCACAGAACTGGGTCTGCTCAGAGGAATGCTGGGTGCTGGGCAGAGATCTGGCTGCAGACCCAGGTCAGAGCCTTTCCTTAGAGCCACTTGAGACAAAGACGTGTCAGATTCTGCACTGTGTGGGCTCTATCCACGCTGAAGGCACGTCTCACTATAGCCCTAGGCTTTCACAGCACCTCCATAGCTGCCTCGCAAACTGTGGCATGCCACGAACCATCCAGCACCACCATGGAACAAGAGGCGTTCCATGTAGCATCAAGCCTTCCGCCGCGCACAGGCAACGCAGTGAAACCAGCCTGGTGCGATACAGATACATGGAGCTCACGGGGCACCAGAGAAATGACGGTGACATATAACCTAGGCCTAGCCAGCGTCGGCACAGAGCTCAGACACTGCCACAGATTCCAGGCAGTGGCTCAGTAGCAGCTGGGGCCAGGCACAGAACATCGGTAGACAGTGGGACAGAATCTAAGGTTTGTGACAAAGAACACAAGGAGGACGGCGAAACAAGAATAAACCTGCCCGAGAACACATACAACAGCTTGACACTCCAGCCTGTCACAGAAGGCCACACAGAACAGGAGCAATCCACACCGTGTGGGCATGCCACAAGCACGGGGGAGGCCAGCCAGCTACGGCCATGCCTGGCCCCACCTCCACTGACGAGTACTAACGTGGCGCCACTCTCTTGGCCTGGTGGATGATGGGTGCAGAGAGGGTGGGCGGCAGCAAGGGCACTGAGTACAGGGAGAGAACCAGTTTGGGGGGCGGGTAGGATCACCAACCGAGGGCCTCTCACACTGTGAGAGCATACCATGTGAGCTCTGCCAGTGTGGCCCTGTGTCGCCTCTCCCAACCCTTCCAGGGAGCCCATATTCTGGAAGACCCCTGTGTTCTCTGAACCCCCTCTTACCCATATCAGCCTCCTTGGGGTGGGGGGATGATAAAGGAGATCCAGAACCCCAGTTGCCCCTGCCTGACTCAAGCCCACAGTTAGCCACTACCCCACCCCGACCTCCAGCCCTGAGGGTTAAGTGCTGCATTTCCCATCAGTCCTCAGACCTGACGGTGAGCTTTCTGTGTCTGGCTCTGGTGAAGGTGAGGCACCCTTACCTTCTGCCACATGGACAGGGAAAGGACTCCGGGTGATGGGTGCACCAGCAAAGGCCACATGCACGGTGTGTGGCCCCTCCATCACGGGCCTGTATGTGCAGCGGAACGTGTTGTCACCCTTGTCCTCCAGGGCCACCTCGACTGTATCCCGCCGTCCCTGTGGATCCACGATCACCACAGCAATATCACCAGTGCCAGCCCCTGCAAAGGGCAAGGCTGTCAGTAGCCTGCTCTGGACACACACATCTGATCAGGCTCCCTCATCCTGGAACCACCCCCACCCCCACCCCCACCTAGGATCTGTTTCAGCCCCACACCTGTACACTGTCAGAGGCTACCACTCAACCCATCCTGAGCTAACTCTTACCAGCAGTATAGATGTCAAAGTAGGTGGGTTTGTTTGCCACGTTACCCACAGGTTCCAGACCAGGGCCACGGGCTGATACCTTGTTGGCATCCCCGAGAGCCATGCCCACGTTCACCTCAAAGGGACTACGCTCGATGTTCTGGCCAGCAAAGAGCACGGTCACCTGGGGCGGGGGTGGGGTGAGAGCAAAGGTTAGCTTCTAGGGGAGACTAGTTCTGAGGGAGAGGAGAGGCAAAGTGAAGGTGCCAGGCGCACAATGGCAGTGGGGGGGGGAGGGCTGAGAGGGGCAGCAATCTAAGGAGATACCTTGTGTAACCCAGCAACCTTGGGCACATAAGAGACGGCATATGTGCGATCCTTGTCATTGTTGGGAACCACTTTGGCCTTGTTGGGAAGGAGAAGGATTGAAGATTACACAGTTGTAACCCTGACTGATTCCATAACCCCAGGACTCCTCTGTCCCAATCCCCTGGGGCTCCCTTTCTCTCCAGTGCTCCACTGTACCTCCTCAGTGTGTCCCTCGGGGTCCTCAATGTAGACCAACACCTCCCCCACACCAGCATCGACTGTCTGCACGGTGAAGTGGGCAGGCTGCAGCACGGTGTTGCCCTGGGGCTCAATGCCTGCAGACAGAAGCAGAGCCCAAGTCACTCAAAGGTCCTCTCCCTGCCCAGATGCCTCCCTCGGGCAAGGCTCTTAGGACTCCACTCGTACCAGGCCCATAGGCAATGGCTTTCTTGGGATTCAGCTGCTTAGAGCGAACAGGGGCACCGGGTTTGAGCTTGGCCTTGGGAAACTGGGACAGGTAGGTCATGACGGAGTGTTCATCCACGTTGGGATCCACGATTTCTTCAGGGGCAATCACCTGCCGTAGGAAGAAAGGATGGTTGCGCACTGCTCTCCCAGTTCCTACCTGCTTCCTTGCCAGGTATCCATACAGTCCTTACTCTCCATTCTCCCCCCCCCCCCCCGCCCATGCCCCACTATGCCATCTACCAGTGTACCTGGGGCACCCCGAGCCAGTCATCGGCTTGCTGCATGGCCTCTCTGGCATTCTGCACAGGCTGGTTGGGGTCCCAGGCTTCCCAGTCAGGGCAGAGACCTAGAGAGACGGTGGAAGAACGTAACAGTAAACCGCGGAGCTAGCACAGAGTCTTTGTTCGGCCAATAATCCAAGGGGCCATGGCGTCATATCCTTTCTGGCCAGCTCTAGGACCTTCCCCAGTCAGGTTCCCGCTATCCCCTGACATTGCAACCAATCACCATGCCAAGGCAGTCCTTGCTAGCATCAACAATGAGGCCTTTCTCTCCACATGATGATGCAGCCTGGCACCAGACCTACCAGCCAGCATCCTGCTTCACCCAAGACCTAGCAGAGACCCACCAAGTCCCAAATCCCAACAAAGGACCCCCACGTACATGTCATGCCAGCTGCCTTAGGGTGGACAGAAGGTGAGGGCCCTGTCTCCCACAACCCCGTGATGCTACACCACACTAGCCTTAGGGATAACTCTCCCTTCTTAACTGCCTGTTGGGGGAAACTGAGGCATGAAATAAAGCAGCATTGAAGCAGGGAGATGGATTCCTCTGTATGGACATTGAAAGCCTAGCCTCCCAGCAGATAGAATGCTGACAGAATCCCAGATCACCTGTGAAGGGCTGGTTGTAGGGGCAGGGGCAGCTTGGTTCAAGACAGAGATAGAGGGTTTGATCACGGTGAGGAAGGGGCCCGCTCACAGGCTGGAATCCATGACTGGCTGGAACAGCTGAGCTCACTGCTGGCAGCCACACCAGCTTTGGGCAATGGCTCAGCAGCTGGGAATGCTTCCCAGGCTGCATGCCCCCGTCCCCCCCCCATCCCTGCTCCCCAGCTGACCCCAGGGTGGGGGAGGATTCCCCCAAAGGGCTAAAGCTCCTCTGCCCAACTGCCCCGCCCCCCCACTGTAGATGACAGTCAGGAAGGAGCTGGACCTTAGGTGGGGCTCTGGCCTGTGCAGTTCAGTCCTCTAAAGGCTCTGATCTGTTCGGGTCTACCCAGGCTGGCCCAGAAGGGCAGGCCAGGGCCACCTGTCACTGGACAACACAATGGCACCATCCTGGCCCTCAACCCTTCCTCAAAGCCATCCCCAGGGTCATACAAAGAGTCATTTCTGTATATAACTAAAGACTTCTTGCTGTAAGTCCAACCTATTTCTTTTCTCTCCACTAGAGGAACAGTGTCCAGGTGACAAAATAAGCCCTGGGCTCTGGGGTCACTTCTGGAGTGTGTTTTCAGACAAATTGCTGTCCCTCTTTGGACTTCTAGGCTTGCCTATAAAGTGACTTGTTGGAAACCTTTTCTTGCTTCCACTGAATCTAGCCTAGCAACTAGGAGCAGCTCGATCCCGGCCGCAACTTCTGGAAGAGGATCAAACCCTGCGGCGATCCTGATTCATAAGGCCCTGGGGTGGGTGAAGCACGAGCCTCGCTCAGTATCTCCAGATTCTCTCCCGGTCTCCTACAGGGCTGATGGTTCCGTGGTATGTCCACCGGCCCACTCACCAGGAGCACAGTTGTCCACCAGGGCACCCAGAGCCTTGCCGTCCTGCCAATCTCGGTTAAAGTTGGTGATGGGCAGCTGGGGCACTTTGTTCTGAATCCAGCCGAGCAGACGCTGCTTGGGTGTCTGTTTGCGGGCATCCTCATCATCCTCATCCTCCCACATGGGCATGGAAATGGAGTAGTGAAGGATCAGTGTCCAGATCAGGCCCAGGATCAGCTTCAGGTTCCCATCCACGATAGCCTTGCTGTCTGCAGAGAGGGGGGAACAAGCCGGCTCAGAAGGGCACCTCAGGGAGGTACCCTCTCTCACCTATGCTGCCCCTGGAGCAGCTGTTTGAGCCACAGGGTGGGATTCCTCCTCTCTCGCTGGGACCTAACTTCTCTGCCTGCCAAAGCCTTTCACTCACTCCCATGGCCGGTTGTGAGGTCTCATCTTCAGAAACAGGCTGCTTCCCTCTTTGGTACCCCTTCCTCTACCCTAAGATCATCAAGCACAGGGTTCTACCTCCCTCCTAAGCAAGTGCCCTTCTGAAATGCAAGCCTCTTAGGGCCAGAAAGTGATTCTGTTTTGAGATGGGGTCTTATGTAGCCTGGACTGTGGCTCTGAATTCCTGATCCTCCTGACTCTTGCTTTCTGAGTCCTGATTTTATAGGCATAAGCACTGCACCTGTTTATATAGCACTGGGGCCAAACTCGGGGCCTTGTGCATACCAGGTAAGCACTCTACCAACTAAGCCACATCAGGGCTTCTCGGGGCATTTATTTATTTATTTATTTATTTATTTATTTAGCTGTTTTATTGACACAGAGGCTGCGCATATTAGAGAAGATAATCTGATAAGCGTTGACAATAGGACATACCCACAAAACTATTGGCATGAAATAAAAAGTAATAAGTATAACCATTACTCCTCAATATATACCCTTCTGTGATCCTCTCTCCTGCCTGTCATGTCCCCACATTCCCAGGCCACAAATCACCTGCTCTCTAGATAGTTTGTGCATTTTGTTGTTTTATATAAGATCCGTTGATAATTTTTTCTTTTACCTTTCTCCACTCGTGTGTGTGTGTGTGTGTGTGTGTGTGTGTGTGTGTGCCCCAGAGTGGACCAGACCGACGTCAGGTATCTTTCCTAATTACTCTCCTCCTTCCGTTTTTAAAGATAAGGTCTTTCACAGAACTTACCAATTTGCTAGACTTGTCCAGGCATCGATCGCCAGGCATCCTCTATCTCCACCTCCCAGAACTGGGACTAGGGGTGCACCAGCTTTTTACAGGGGCACCTAGGATCTGATCTCAGACCCTCAGTCCTGCATGGTCACTACTTTATCAACTCTGCCATCTCCCCTGGGTTTAAGCTTCTACGGTGGGGCTCAATCTTACAGTGTCTCAGCAAAAGTGAATGCCTATTTTGAAAGCTTAAGTTAAGGTAGTGTAGGACCGGATCAATCCTGCCTACTCTCTGCGCTGAAAGCGAAAAGGCCTTCTGAAACACACGGGGACTGGGAGGAAAGAAGGTGGACACAGTATATGCTCAGATAAACCTTGGAAGTCATAGTTGCCTGTTGCTGAGGGTCAATGGCGTCTCCCAGGAGGGAGGGGAAATACCACACATGTGGACTCAATTCTCAGAGACACTTTAGACCACAACTGATATAAACTATAGATTTTGGAATCCAGCTTATTCGGATAATGTAATGGAGGTCTGAAATCTATCAGCTTCCTGCCTGTAGGCTAGAAAGTGACTGGAGGTTCTGTCTTGTTTACTGATGTTTCCTGAGAGACAGAGATGGTGAGATCGGGAGGCACCCGATTACGCATTGTTTTCTGTTCTCCATTCCTCAGACCAGAGGGCCTGGGGAGCCTCTGTCATCCTCCGTTCCACCCCCACCTGCCCCCAGGACTGAGGAATCCTCGCCTTGCGGGCCTCCCCACCCCTGATTCATCCTTCCTTCCCCAGCAGCCCCGCAGCCCGCCCCTTTCCCCTGGCTCCACTGCAGCACAATGGTTTGGCAGCTCTCAGATTCCATGACACACCACCTCCCGGTGCTTTTGCCCTCTCTAGCTAACGCGGGCTCACAACACTTTCACACAGTCTGGACACCCGGGGAACCCTCAGCCGCTCTCACAGATGCCCAAGCCCAAGCCCAAGCCGGGCTCACAGAACTCCTGAAGGATTCTTCCAAAACTGGAGCCAGATCCCCGGGAGGGAGACCTTGAAGCTGCAGTTTTGGGAGGGGATGGAGTGAGACGGGGGATGTCATTCATAGTTGCTGGAGAGAGAGGTTTCTCCCTAGCAACTGGCCCTGGGCCAGACAGCAAGTGGTCCCCCGCTTGGGGACAGAAGGGGGTTGGGTAGCAGGCCCAGAACTACACCCTGGAAGCTATGACCTTTCTCTCCTTCCACCCTCTCAGGAGGCCAGGCAGGGGAGAGGGTGGTGGAGCACAGCATCCCGTCAAGAGTCTGCTTCTCTGCTGGCCTGGGGATCACCCCCAAGGGGTAGGAGGAGCTAGACAGCTAGTTTGTGACCCCCACTCCTTGCCTAGAATAGAGGGGAGGAGACAGGGCTGGCCAAGGGAGGGGCTGGGACAGCTGCTGTCCCTCCAGCCCCTCCCTCAGCTATTGGCTCGAAGAGAAGGAATAGCAACTGGAGAACAGCTGTGGGCCAGAGCTGCCTCATAGGCCTCTTTGTTTGGAGGGGCTGAGAGGGGGGGGCTTGCACCCAGTGCTGGGGGGTAAGAGGGATACCGTGCTCTTTCAACCCAAGCCAGGCCTAGAACTCTTCTTCCAGGTAAACTCAGCTGTCAGCAACCCTTCTAGACTCCAACTTTCCTTCTAGTGAGAAGTGGTGAGTCTCTGAGTACCCCACCCTCAGGTGCCCAGAAGTTCATTCAGTCCTGAGACAGAATCTGGCGGAGACCCCTTCCCACTTCTAGATAGGATGTGGAACTAGAGTAAGTTAGATGATCTCTCCTTGGGACACTCCCTTTCCGTCACCTAGCGACCTCTGGCTGGCGTTTGTGCCCCTTCCCTCCAGCCTCGGCCCCAGCCCCAGCTCAGTTGCTTAATTGCTGACAGCTTATCTCATCAGCACAGGGAGAACCGCTTGGCCCAAACCAGGCTCAATTCCCTTCCTCTCAGCGGGAACCTTGGAGCTTCCCCTCCCGCCCCCAAACCAGCCCCGGCTTCTTCCCCCCTCTACACTGAGCCGGCCCCCTTGCAGCAGAGCCAAGGGGGCTGGAGCCAGGCACCACCATGGGGGGAGGGGAGAGGTGCACAGAGGAAGGATGAGGCCTGGAGAGGGGCCCACCGCCCCCGCAGCCAGCAGGGAAGGGAGGCTGAGCCACTTCCTATAATGTCTTCACAGGGGCTGCAGACTTTCCCCAGGAGAACCCCACCTGGGACAGTCAGTCCGGCCTTTCAGATCCCAGTGTAAAGGGAGGGGTAGGTGGGGAGCAGCCCTAGGGCTGGCTTATCTAGAGCCCCTCGGCTCCACACTCACCCAACACCCCTAATTTCTAGTTCCACCACTTACACCAGGGCCCCCTCCCCCACCCCTTGTCCTCAGGCTTGTCCTTCTGGAAAGCTCAGAGACATCTGCTGTGTCACGGAGACAGGGCTATTTCCAGGCCAGAGCAGGAGGGTGGGGTGTGTGTGTGTGTGGGGGGGGGGTAGTACTGGGACTAGAAGAGGTAAGGCCCAGGAAGAAGCCTGAACAGGGCAAAGGGCCCCAGACTGATCTCAGCTGCTAATTCCGGAGACCTGGAGATGGCCATGAGGGAGACTAGGGAGGGGGCAGATACCTAGTTAAATAGTGAAGTCTCTGGGGGACAGCCTGTAGTGGCGGACATCACCTGGTTCCATACACAGTTCCCTTCCAGGGCCTGGGGTGCATCCTCCCAGGGGGTCCTTCTAGTACATCCCAGAAGGGCTCTAAGAGTTCACCCAAGGCACAAACTGGAAACCTTGGCCTCAGCGGGGCAGGGCTGTGAGGAGTGAGGCAGCTTCTTGCCGCTCAAAACCCACCCTGGGCTTCTGGACTCCCTGGACTAGTGCGCCTCCCCACCCCCACTCAGAACTGACACACCTTCCAAATCTGGTTACACTCAATGACTTCCTCTCTTCCTCAGCCTTCCCCTCCCTCTAGGGCAGCTTGACCCTTAGCTGTAGCCAATCCCAGGCCAGGCGGTGGGTTGGAACAGGGCATGGACAGGCAGGAGTCCCCCTCCCAGACGACCGAAGCGACCAGGGCAATCAGGGGTTAAAGCTCCCAGGACGTTGCTCAGTGCCTTTTTAGGTTTCTGAGGCCGGGCTCTGTTTGCCCTAGTCCGGCCAGATCCCAGATGGGGAGCACATGCCTGCCAAACGCATCGGTGGAGCTTCAGGCCACTAGTCGCCCTGGCCTCAGGGCCCTGAGAACCCAGAGATGACAGGGACCTGTCTCAAGTCTGCTTTTGCCCAGCGGCGAAGGCGATGGGAAGCCATTTGCTTTCATGTGGGTGGCGGGATACGCCCCCAAGGAATTAACACTGGGCACCAGCCCTGTCCTCACAATCATGTGCAAGCAAGGGTGGCCGGGTGGAAGGAAAAGGGGACTCTGAGCAGGTCGGTAGGAGTGTGTGTAGGGAGATTGAAGCTAAGATGTTTGGACAACTTCGGAAGGGGACTTCTCAGGGGTGCCACCTGTCCCTAGAGAGGTATCTGGGCTCCAGCCTGTACTGGTGAGGGAGAAATCAGACCAGGGTCCTCTCGTGGCAAGGGATCGCTTTCTGTTCCAGATCTCAGTACCCGCACCTATGTGCCCTGTCCCTACCCCCCGCTGTGACCGTTCCCTGTGACCCCGCACTGACCGATGGACACGAGCTTGATGTGTTCGCGCTCCAGGAACTCCAGGGCCACAGACACATTTTCCAGCTTCATCTGGCGGAAGTTGGGACGCGGGTGGAACTTGCGGTACATGCGCTTCTGGCTGAGCACTTCGAGCAGCGCGATGAGGCGCAGCCCGTCGCTGAGGTCTCGCTGCAGGTCGGTCAGGCGCTTGCCCACACACTTGAGATGCTCGTTGCACCACCGCGTGAATGTGTTCTGCTGGATCTTCTTCCACGGGGCGTCCTCCGCTAGGTCCTTCTCCGTGGACGGCATCTCGTCCGCCTCGTCAACCAGGCCGAGGCCGGAGGCATCCGAATAGTTGCTGTTGTTCATCATGGTGGCGCGGCGGGGAGCCGGGGGTGTACGGCCTGGGGATCGGGCTGTGGGTGCTGTCGGGGCACTGTCGGGGCGGGACGCGGGGACACCGAGCTCTCGGAGACTTCGCTAGCTCTCTGGGCGGCGGGGCTCGCGGACCTCCTGGGCTGAGTTGCTGGGCTGTCCGGCTAGGGCTCTCTCCCTCTCTCCCGGGGCGGAGCGGTGCTCGGGAAGTGCGGGCCGGGCCGGGGCAGGGGGTTTAAGAAGCCCCCGGGCTGCCGACCCCCCCGCCGCGCCCGCAGCCCCGGGGTCCACGTCAGAGCGCCGGCCTCCCAGGAATGCCGCCCGGCCCCGCGGGTGGGGGCCGCGCTGAGCCCCACGGCCCCGCCTCCGCCCGCCCCTCCTCCACGCAGTCCGCAGCAGGAGCGGGGATGGGGTGGGGGCGCTGGCCCCGAGCTTCCCCACGCACACTGTACACCCCAATTTAGTCTCAGCCATTTAGGGATGAAGGACACTCCTTCCACACTCAGACTGGGTTAAAGAAAGTAATGGGGAAACTGAGGCAGTAGTTAGGACTAGACAAACTGATCTGGTGTTGACAGAATTTTCTGGAGTTGGTGACAAGGCTGTTGACACAGCCTAGGAGTCCTGGCTTCTAGCCTGGTTGTATTGTCCACCTGTGAAGAACTCAGAAAGGAAATTGTGTGTGTGTGTGTGTGTGTGTGTGTGAGAGAGAGAGAGAGAGAGAGAGAGAGAGAGAGAGAGAGAGAGAACACCAGAAGGAGCAGGGACATTGACTAGGAGAGACTGAGTTCAAGGGGGCTCCGTGAATTTTGCCACTCTACAAGAAGAAAATGCTTAAACCCTTATTTGGAATTCAAACCCAGGGCCACAGGGAAACCAAGGCTCCTGACCTGACTCAGTGTCCCTGTCACTAGCCCATTTAGACTCACTGGCTCAGAATGAAGCTGAGCTCAGGACAAGGGTACCCAGTGAGTCACTTTGTGAGCCCCCCCACACCGTGTGACTCAACCAAGTTGATGAGGGGACAAAAGGGCTGCCCAGGTAGTACCAGGGAGCCCCCTGGGCAATGTGCCCATATGAGCCACAGGGCAGATTCTCCCAGGGAAAGTAGAAGTGTGCCAAATAGCAGGAAGAGCCCTGGCAGAGCAGCCAAGGGAAATGTGACTGGGGCAAGTGGGCAGGGCCAGGGGCAAAGCAGGCAGGAAGGGAGGCAGGCTAGAAGCCTAGGCAGGATGGGGTTGAGGGCAAGCCCAATAAGGGGAGAGACACGGGGAATGTTCACAACAGAGAAACTGAGGCAATCCCTTTTGCCTGCCACCGACAAGGAAAGGAGCTACAAATGCATTTACATAGCAAGGAGAGTTCAGATGTGTTTTCTGCTTCCCCATCCTTCGAAACTAAGTACGTTTAGCTTTGAATGAAGACAGTCCTTAATTCAAGCCATGTGACTGCTGAGGCTTGGGTAAATCATTTTACCTTATTTCTCTCCTCACAGTCCTAATAAAAAGGAAGGCAATAATAAAGCATCTTTGGGGGCTCTTTCCTCAAGGGCAGATGACAGCGCTGCCCACTATGGACTTGGAAAGGAGTTGGGGGAGGCGGAGTTTATGATGAAGCTCCCATCAATCATTTCTTTTTCCTTCTCACCTAAGGAGAGGCCTGGTCTTTAGGAGGGAGGGGGAGGGCAGAAAGGGCCAGAAGCAGAAAAGGGCCCTGTGGTGCATGGTGTATGGAGCAGGGGTGTCTCTGGAGGCCCTGATAGTGACAGGAGAGGTATAAATAGCCAGGGCCCCACAGCTCATGTTCTGTTGGCTGCCTGTGACGAGGTGCTCAGGAATTCCACTCTCCTGTTGGCAACCCCCGTCCTTGTCTCCCAAACTGTCATTCTCCCAGAGCGCTACCTTCATCCCTCAGCCAAAACCCCCAGCAGGCACCAGCACTGTCTATTTGAAAGACTGAGCTCTCCTGTAGAGGGATGCCTAGCTCTGGACACAGAGCTGGATCACACAAGCAAAGTTGTATGTGTGTGTGTGTGCGCGCGCGCGCGCGCGCGTGTTTGTGTGTGTGTGTGTGTG
This sequence comes from Mus minutoides, assembly GCA_902729485.2. Lineage (NCBI taxonomy): Eukaryota > Metazoa > Chordata > Mammalia > Rodentia > Muridae > Mus > Mus minutoides. The sequence continues at coordinate 112,932 of LR751275.1, read as the reverse complement.
TGTGTGTGTGTGTGTGTGTGAAGGCAGACTTTTGACAGCCAACTTAAGTAGGCTCTGCAATGTTGTCTCTCTTGAAGAAACCAAAATACAGATTTGGAAAAGAAGAGATTACTCTCTGGGCGACTAGAGAGGGAGGAAGGGGTTTGGACAGAGTACTGGGAGCTGAACTGTTATAGTCAGTACCTCATGGCTCTCAGCCACCTGGTGGGTGTTGAGGATCTTCAGTCAGACCAGGGACTCTGAGGTGGAAACCATCAGAGGGGATCTAGCAAGGGCAGGGAGACCTCCCGAGGATAGCCTCCCTAGCAGTCTCTTCGCTTCATTATCTCACTCTGGGAGATCTGGGAGATGGGTGTGCAGGCCCCACAGGTCAGCAGAGCAGGGTACAGAGCGCCAAGGGACGATTCCGATTCCCGGCACCCTCCTCCCTGAAACCCGAGCCTGTTGCTCTCCAGGATAAATCGGGGCCTGACTCAGGCCCCAGCAGCTTGTCACAGTCAGCTTACCCAGGCGCAGGCTGGTGACTCAGCCCTCAATATAGCCCATGAGCCCAGGCCTCGGCCTCAACCATGCAGGCAGAACAGACCGTGCGCAATGCTGTCCCAAGGCCTGCCAAGAGGGGCCCCCACCCTGAGAAGAGCTAGTATGTTCTTCCCACAAGCCAGGCAGAGGTCCCAGGAGGGGCTTTACAGGTGGTTTCATCAGCTGAGTGAGTGTGAGAAGTGTTGGCTAGGGCCACAGGCCGTTTATAGCCCCCTGAATATCTGTTGACCTATCTCAGGAGACCAAGCTGACTGGCTTGCCTCTCACCTGGGCCTGCCTCTCCCATCAAGGGACAATGTTTATCAGCCACCGAGCATAGCCATTTATAACAAGTTAAAGCCACAGGAGTGAGACAAATGGATCGTGTTTGATAAGTTTGGGTTTTGGACCCAGGGTCATGCCCACAATCACCTGTGATGGTTCCGGGACTCCAGAGTAGGGCTTCTGGCAGTCAGGGATAGATACTGTAGCCTGGTTTGGATATGAGGCAGAGGGGAGAGATGCATGGGCTGAATCCCAGTCTCTCCACTTCTAGATCTGTAACGTTCTATAGGCTACACAGCTCTTTTGAGCCTCTATTTCCTCATTTGTAAAATGGTGTTAATAGCATCCCCAAAGAATGTGTAAAGATAACAAACCAAACCAAACCAAACCAAACCAAACCAAACCAAACCAGGATGATGCATGGGACTCAGATCTCATCTGCTGCTTCTTCTGCTAAGACAGTGAATCCCTTCAGCACAGCTGTGTGCCCACAGTCCAGATCCTCTCACCTTGCCCTTCCATCCTGATATTAACCTACCAGAACCAGAGCTACCGTGCTCTTTAAAAACACCTATCCGTCTTGTCCCCAACAGCAGCTGGTACTTGGCAGAAGCTGCAGATGTTAATCTGCATGAAGACAGGACGGAGGGCGAGCCTGGCCTGTAGGCAGTGGGCAGAAAGCAAGCGGCCATGCAGTAGCTACCATTTTTCATTCTAACTGTACCCAGATTGGGGTGCCTGCCTGACAGACTGTAGATTTTAAGACACACTCCTCTAGACTTAAAATCAGTGAATTTCTCTGGGTTTTTTTTTTGTTGTTGTTGTTGTTGTTGTTTGTTTGTTTGTTTTTGTTTTCTTTTAAAGGGACCTGTTTTGTGTGTTCTGGGAACACAGGGTCACAAGGCCTGAAAGCATCAAGTCCAAGCCAGATGAAGAAAGTGAAAGTGTTTTGTAAAGTGTGTGTGTGTGTGTGTGTGTGTGTGTGTGTGTGTGTGTGTGAGAGAGAGAGAGAGAGAGAGAGAGAAATGGGATGACTGGAGGCCAGAAGAGAGAGTTGAATCTCCTGGAGTCAGAGTTATAGGCAGTTGTGAGTTGCCCAAAGTGGGTGCCAGGAACTGAACTCAAGTCCTCTGAAAGAGCAGGAAGTTGAGCCATCCCTCTGTCCCCATCCTCCCATCCCTCCATCCCTCTATCCCTTCATCTCTCCCTCCAACCCTCCATCCATTCCTCCATCCACCCCTCCATCCCTTCATCCCTCCCTCTATCCCTCCCTCTATCCCTCCCTCCCTCCCTCCATCCCTCCATCCCTGGGTTAAGGTTCTAAGATGAGGAGAGGACAGGTATTCTAAAGGGAACAACTGTTGTTTGTGAGGCAAGGCCAGCCACATTCTGTCATCCAGGCTTTGGGTACAGGTCTCTTGATGAGATGCACTGACTACCAGAGCCTGCCCTCTCTTCTAATTCCAAATGATATTGGTGGTCCTCCAAGTCATCTGAGCTTTGATCTACTGTTGCTGCAGCATATGTGGCCCACACAGAGTAAAGCCAAAGTTGCAAAGAAGACTCTTAAAGGAGTGGGGCTTCCAAGAAGACACAGGCAAGATGTTCTGCAAAGAAGATCTGTGAGCAGCCAAGCTGCCTGAAAGAAGTTTGCACCAATTGGACCACCAGTGAAGGACACTTTCCAACCTGTTGTGCTGCCCACAGGCTGTGCAGTGTGCTCCAGGTTGACAACTTTTTAGGCTGCCATGCATGCTGGGCTGGCCTTTGATGATGCAGCTCTGCTTTAGTCATTTCTGGCCCTATACATAGCCCCAATTAAACTCTCTGGTTCACCAAATTTGACTGATGGAATCTGTCCTGGTGGGATCTGTCCTGGTGGGACCTGTCCTGGTGGGATCTGTCCTGGTGGGATTTGTCCTGGTGGGATCTGTCCTGGATTCCCTATCTGATCTGTGTGTTGTGAGTGGGTGAGTGTTGAGTCTTTCCAGGAAAAGTCTGTCACACAACAGAGTTGGGGGTGGGGTGTGTGTCTCAAGGGTCATTCTGTTCATTGTGGCTAAGAAAACAGTTGGGGGTCTTACGTGTGGAAAAATACAGCCAATCACAGAGGAAGGACGTGACTAGGAAGCTGCATAAATTATCCTAGCCATGCTGCTATCTCCTTAAGGGCACACCTCACTCTTCTGTCCAACCTCAGGCTCCAGGAGGCTGATCTTGAAAGATTACATCACCATGGCATATCTGTTCTCAGGTTCACTGATAGTTTGGCCAATGGGATACAGGCTGATGGGAGGAAAGGGTACTAAACTTCTCACATCACCATAGATCTGGAATAGCACTTCTGCCAGCATCTCTTCTCAGGACTCCAGCTTTTTTCTTTTTTTTTTTTTTCCAACTTTTATTAGATATTTTCTTCATTTACATTTCATGTGTTATCCAGAAAGTTCCCTATACCCTCCCCCCTCCCGGCCCTGCTCCCCTACCCACCCGCTCCCACATCTTGGCCCTGGCATTCCCCTGTACTGGGGCATATAAAGTCTGCATGACCAAGGGGCCTCTCTTCCCAATGATGGCCAACTAGGCCATCCTCTTCTATATATGCAGCTAGAGACATGAGCTCAGGGGGTACTAGTTAGTTCATGTTATTCTTCCACCTATAGGGTTGAAGACCCCTTCAGCTCCTTGGGTACTTTCTCTAGCTCCTTCCTTGGGAACCCTGTGTTCCATCTAATAGCTGACTGTGAGCTTCCACCTCCATATTTGCCAGGCATTGGTATAGTCTCCCACGAGACAGCTATATCTGGGCCCCTTCAGCACTATCTTGCTGGAATATGCTATAGTGTCTATGTTTGGTGGAGGGCTCCAGCTTTTAAGAAGTATTACTCCTGTGTCAGGTGAGTGAAGAAGGCACACACACCATGGTGCACATGTGGAGGTGAGAGGACAGCTTTCAGGAATTCTCATTCCACTGTGCATTCTGAGAATTGACCTTAGGTCATCAGGCTTGCTCAGTGTCCTAGTTAGCTTCAGCAGTCAACTTGGCATAGCCTAAAGCCAATGGAGGAAGGAGTGCCACCAGGATCAGGGCTGCCTATGACCCATGTGAGGTATTGTATTGACTGATGACTGATGTGGGTACTACCCAGGCCACTTTGGGTAGTACCATGCCTGGGCAGTTGGGTCTGGGATATGTAAGAAAGCTAGTAGCGTGAGCCAGGAAGTAAGTCACCAAACAGCATTCTTCCATTGGTTCTGATTTGACTTCATGTCCTGTCTTCCTTCAATAATGAATTGTGACCTGAGGGTGTTAAGGCCCTTCTTCCTCCTCCATCCTAGGGCAGTGTCTTAGGGTTTCAACTGTTGTGAAGAGACACCATGACCATGGCAACTCTTATAAAAGACAACATTTAACTGGGGCTAGCTCATAGGTTCAGAGGTTCAGTCCATTATCTTCAAGGTGGGAGCATGGCAGCATCCAGGCAGACATGGTGCTGTAGAAGGACCTGAGAGTTCTACATCTTCATCTGACTGCAGGCAGGAGAGACTGTCTCCCAGGCAGCTAGGAGGAGCGTCACAAGCCCACCCCACAGTGACACACTTCCTCCAACGAGCCCACACCTACTCCACCACGACCACACCTCCTAACAGTACCACTCCCTCCTTGGGCCAAGCATATTCAAACTACTTCTCCTTGGTTCTCCTGTCTTTCCCACATAATTGCTTCATGAAGTTCTCTTCCATCCAAGTATTAGCTGTCTTGCTTGTTGCCAGGCTCTTGACAAATTAAAATCTCTCCATAAATGAAATCTCCTGAGTTGAAAGAGTAAGCCATGAAGGCTCCCCTGAAGATCTTAGGGCACAGAAACTAAAGACTTTTGTTTGCCCATTGCCCCCAGCCCCATACACAGAGGGCCCAGTTCTCTCCATTTCTCTGTGATAGTAAGACTTCCTCGAAATAGGATTAAATAAGTACGAATCAATCTCTCTGTGATTCAGCTGGCAGCAGAGGGAACTAACCTCATTTCTGAAAAATCATATTTAAAACACTCTTATAGGATATACTTGGCCGAAGGGTAATTGCTCTGTTCAATGTTATGTGAAAACGTTTATTGAAGAAAAAGTCACACAGTGTTTCATGTAATTAGGTTGACATTTAATTACAAGGAACCCAGGTTCTTACACAAGGCAGGAGGTTGAGAACCAGCAACTCCCATAAGCCTTTCCAGTCTGAGTGGCTGAGGCAAAGGAGATGGAGAAACATAGGTGGGTTGGGGGCTCTGGCACAGTGTATTCTGCCCAAAGGTGAGGGTGGTAGCCTCTGGGGATCTGCCCTCTGGGCTGGTCCAGGTCTGCCATCACTTCATGTAGTATTCCGATTCCTGTGGTCGCATATTGGGTAACACATACAGAGCTACTGCTGCAATAGCCAAGAATACCATAGGCTTCCACATCCCAAACATGTTCTGTGGGGACCAGAGAAAAACAGTGAGTTCCAAGCCTTCTTCCCGACTCCTTCCTTAAGCCAGAAGTCACCGCCTACTAGAGGGCATGCCTCAGGAGCATTCTTATGGCTTGGTCTCTCTCCCCTCCGGGGTGCTCATGGAGACTGTATAGTTTCATCCCAGCGCACCAGCTTTGTAGCAGGATGCTGAATGGTTACTTAGGTTAGCCCGGATTTGTGCTTGTCTCAAACACTGGCTCCTATCAGGCCCACCTTCAGGGACTCTTCATGTAGGTAGGTGTGTGAGAAGAGGTGGGGTAACCTGGGCCTTTGGAGAAGGCAGGCATAGCTCATGGAATTTACAGAGAAGGGAGAGCTAAGTTAAGGGGAAGGAGCCTGAGAGAAAGCAATGAAATGCATTGTAGAGTGAAGTGGAGATCACTGGTAGCCAGAGAGCTTGTGTCGGATGGTGTGACTTCGAGGAAATTCAGCAGTCTGCTGAGCAGCAGTGTCACAAGTGCAATAAATGCACTCCTCACCCCAGCTCCCCGCCTTCCGTCACCAGCCCGTAGCACGCACGGAGTGTGATAAGGCTTCTAGACACTCTGGCTGCTGGGAACCCCATAATTCATGAGTAGGAGAACACACCAAAAAATATTTAGGAAACCAAAATTCTTAAGACACAAAAATAAGAAAAATAGTTCCTATTTTTACTGCTCATTTTACTGTGTAAAGAACTTGGATTTTGGGCTGGTGAGATGGCTCAGCGGGTAAGAGCACCCGACTGTTCTTCTGAAGGTGCTGAGTTCAAATCCCAGCAACCACATGGTGGCTCACAACCATCCATAACAAGATCTGATTCCCTCTCCTGGAGTGTCTGAAGACAGCTACAGTATACTTACATATAATAAATAAAATCTTAAAAAAAAAAAAAGAACTTGGATTTTGAATCATAAGTTATAGCACAAGGGGAAGATGGCTTGAGGAACAAAAAAATGGAGGAGAGCTCATTAAAGCCAACATATTCCATTAAAGAACAACTCATCTCAAAGAAAAATTAAGCTGATTACAAAGAGCAAAGATAAGCCCCAATTGTATAGGAATAGTTGCTAAGAACAAAAAAAGTAAAATGAAAAAAATTAATGTGAGAAGTGGATTACAAAATAATCCACAGTAGGGACTAGGAAGAGGAGCAGGAGGAGCAGGAGCAGGAGCAGGAGGAGCAGGAGGAGCAGGAGCAGGAGGAGCAGGAGGAGCAGGAGGAGCAGGAGGAGCAGGAGGAGCAGGAGCAGCAGCAGCAGCAGGAGCAGGAGGAGCAGGAGGAGCAGGAGGAGCAGGAGCAGGAGCAGCAGCAGCAGCAGCAGCAGCAGGAGGAGCAGGAGGAGCAGGAGCAGGAGGAGCAGGAGCAGGAGCAGGAGCAGGAGCAGGAGGAGGAGCAGGAGCAGGAGCAGGAGGAGCAGGAGGAGAAGGAGGAGCAGGAGGAGCAGGAAGAGCAGGAGCAGGAGCAGGAGGAGGAGGAGGAGTGAGTGCTGCTGCCTGCTCTCTAGGCCAGGCCTTGCAAGACAAGTGGGCAAGCTGGAAGAATGTTTACTCCAGCTCTGGGAGCACACATGTAATCCCAGCATTCACTGCACGGCCAGATTGAAGCCCGTCTGGGCTACATGGGATCCTGTCCCAAAACCTAAAAAAAAAACAAAAACAAAAAACAAAAAAAACCCCTAGATGCCAGCTCTAGTGGCTGAAGAGGCAGAAGGAAGGACTGTCATTTGTTGTTGTAGATGTAGCCACAGTTAAAGGCTCCATGGACAGTCCCACGTCCATGTGCACATAGACAATGCCGGGTTATCTGGGTGTCCCAAAGAACTTCTGGGGTCCAAGAAATCACAAGCTTCTAAATGTGTCACCAACCTGACAGACTAAGGAGCTCACTTAAGCAAGTTGTCTGACAAGATTTTCTTGACAGGCAGAAAGAGTAGGATATCAATACTGTCTGTTATGATCATTTCTTAAGTGCCAAATTGCTGAATAAAGAGAACTTGGCAAGACAAGCCCCTAGAGGCTGGGTCCTTCCATGAAATCTGGTGAAAGGCGAGGTGGACTTGACACCTGAGGATGTGAATGAAGCCAGCAGGAAAGAAGAGTATTGTGAAAACCCAAAACACAGGGTCAGGATAAACAATCAAACAAAAACCCACAGAACTCTTCTGCTATAGCAGTGAACTACAGCTAATAGAGAAAAATGAAAAACTTTGCATTCCAAACAATCAAGTGTTAGCACAGAATGAGGAGAGGAGACTTAGTGTGCACAATACACAAAGGTCTTAGGAACATGAACTTAATGATATGAGTCACCTAAGAGAGCTACTGAGGTGGAAGGCCTCATTAGCACAACAGGATAGCAGGATAATCTGCTGTGTGCTGTCTTCCCGGGTGAGGGGGGGGCAACCGATGAAAGGTGCTCAGAATGTCAAGAGATAATACCTAAGTGCTGGGAATATAACTTTGTTGGTAGAATACTTGCCTAGCATGTATGAAGCCCTGGGACTTGACCCCAGGACACCCACACTCTGTGTAACACGCACATATTATCACAGTGATCCAAAGGTGGCAGCAGGAGGGTGGAGGGTAAGCTTGTCCTCCCTACGTATAACTTGGGGTCACTATGCGACCCTGTGTAAAAAACCAGGAAGCAAAGCAGGGGGGAGGGGGGCTGGGGGATAAGGGAGGGAACAGTGAAAAAGCTAAGAAACAAGATTTGTTTTTTTTGTTTGTTTTTGTTTTTCTGTGACAGGGACCAGCCCAGGCTGGCTCAAACGCTTCATCTTCCTGCTTCCCTAACTGAAGTGACAGGATTGCAGGTATATGCTAATACTGACTGCTCGGTCCTTTGAGAAGAGGGAACCACCCCCTCTTGGTGTTAGCCCTTCACACTAGTACCCCCTTAAAACTGTAAATATCAATTCCTTATAGTCATATCCACAATTTCCTGGCTGGATTCAGTTGTCTTCCGTTTAGTTTTCATGTGTAAAATGGCGTAGTTAGTGCTTTCTCCGAGGACTGCTGCCTGGACTAAGTCTATCCGTATATGCAGTATGGCTAGAGAAGTGCCTGGCACACAGCACACAGCAGTTGAGTGTCGCCTCTTTTTTTTTATTTTAAAATTAATCTTTTTTAATTTTTAAAAATGTTATTACATTATTTATTTACTGGAAGGAGGTTGTGCATATAGAGGTCAGAGGACAACTTGTAGGAGCAGGTTTTCTTTCTACCATGTAGATCCAGAGGAACAAACTCATCCAGTCCTCACAGAAACTATGAACAACAGGCAGGCGGTAGTCATCCTTTATTTACCACTGAAGATGCTGAATTCTAGTCATGTTTTGTACCCTGGGACAAAGCTATCAAGAGGTGACAGACTCAGTCAGGTTCTTAGCAACTGTCAATGCCTTGTAATGGCAGTGCCTCAAGACCTGGCACAAACTGTACACTGGGGACCCAGCCAGAGCTCAGGGCACACAAGGATTCCAAGAAAACCTAGCTATAGTCCCTTCCATGCACTCTGATGGGGATGGTGAAGCCTGGCTAAAGGCTGTGGCTGAAGCCCTTGTGTCTTATTCCACAGGAACTCAAGAGACTTCTGCAAGTACTCAGGGAGGAACCGGGATAAGAAGAGCTCTCCATCATGAAAGGAACTAAAGACTGATGTGGGAAAGGCCTAGAAGAAAGAAAAGAAAAAGGTTGAAGGCTGTGAGAAGACAAACAGAGAAAGAAGAAGCTGGGGGGGGGGGCAAGATGACACAACAGGTGAAGTCCCTTGTTGCTAAGCTTGATGACCTGAGCTCCATCCCTGGGACAGATAAGGTAGCAGGAAAAAAAGCAGACTCCCAGAGTTGTCTTCTCACCTTCATACACCAGCTCCCCAAATAAATGTGATATAAATTTAACAAGGAGAATGGTGAGGGGTGCCATCAATAAAAACCGCCTCTCTAAAACTTTGCATTAAGCCAACTGTACCTTATCTAAAGAGGCAGAAGAGGAGGAGACAGAGGTGATGCAGTTGGGAGAGTCTGAGAAGGAAGTCAAAACAGAACTTACAGGGTCCAGGAGGCAGGTAGAGCCTTGGGTTCCTACCTTAGACCATCAAACAATCTTCATCCTAAACTGGCAATTCTGTCAACAGACCAGATTACATGAACTGGGCCAAGGGAGAGGTGCCCAGGACACATCACTCTTGACTTCCTGAGAGTATTTCCATCTCTAATCATTAGAAACTTTTCAGCAACATCACACCCTCTCCAGAAGTCTGGCTTGAGGGGCCAATGAAAATGGAATCTGGTGACCCAAAGGAATGTATATAATTCCCTGGTATTTTGTTGACATTTTTCTGGTAACCAGAAGTTCCAAACTTTTGAGAACTTTTAAGGTGAGCAACATAGTGCAGTGAGGATTCAGTTCTACTTCCTTCAAGGTAGAAGGGACCAATTTAGAGTGTGCTCATCCAAATGCTCCAGAGAGGATCAGAAGGATCACAGCTCTTTAGACCTCCCCTATCACCCTTAAACACAGGGAGAAATTCCTTCCAAGTTGAAACAATGGCAAATGTTTGGCTCTAGAATTTAAGCAAACATCAGCTCATCAGAAGTAGTGGAGCAGCTCTGTCAGTAGCAACAGAGATGTGCTTATCCAAGTTTTATGCAGCCAAAGACAGAAACTCAACCTGTGCTTCTAGAAAGCACTCCAACAATCTGTCCATTATATACATCAATCATGGCATGCTCAAGGAAGCTTGTAGGTTTTACAGCAAAATAAGAAAAAGCCAGGGCTAAAACTCAGACCTGAGCATCACCTATTGTATAATGGGAGAAGTAAGAAGCTGAGAGGGAAGAGAGGAAGCAATACCAGTACCTGGGTTAGGACGATGTCTCAGCCCACCAGCACCAGAGCAGAGCTGATATGACCACCAGGCCTACAAGAGGCAAGGAGAATATGGGGGGATCAGGGGCAGGGGATGGCTGCAACATGTCAAATGAGAAGCACAGGAGAGACCGGGAGACACGTGATTGTATGGAAACACACACACACACACACACAAACCCAACAGATAATGAGGATGAGAAAACAAAGGGAAAGAGAGAAGAATCCATGGTTAAAAACCACATAAGCTGGAGAAGTAGCATTTCTTCTCTGCTCCCAGAGCCTTGAGAAGAGCAGAGGAGTTCCTCATACTGGTAGCCTGGAACAGTTGCAAAACAGAGTCAAACAGTAGATAGGTCCAAATTAGGTCTTGAGACCAGTTGTCTCTCTAGTCGTGTACAGCTCATATCTTGTCAAGCAGATGTTTACCTGCACCTAGATCTTTCTAGAGTCAGACACGGGGAAAATGAAGTGTCAGAGAGTACAGTGGGCTTCCTTACAGTAACTGGGTAGACACATTTCCCAGATCATTTCAGGAAGAGCCAGTCTTTAGCCAGGCTACATGCCAGCCTTACTGTCTACCAATTTTAGTGGTATGCAGAGCTCTGGTTTCTACAATCCCCTAGGAATATAATACATTTTGAGACAAAATGTACTACAATAAGCTAAGGCTGGGTAAAGATACTTCTTTGACTACAACAACTTACAGAGAGAAACTGAATTTGTAGTAACATGAATGCCAGTTGAATGGTCTGCAAAAGATTCTGGACCCACTGGAGTAAAAGGGCATCTACATGTGCAGACATCAACAATGTATTTGACTCTGAGGTACAAAAGTCAAGCTAAGATTTAGAAAAGTGGTCCCTGAGGGAAAGAAGTCTATGCTCTCTGAACCAGCCTGTGGTAGAATATGGTATGTTCAGAAGAAACACGGGCCTGGGGAAGGCTATAGTCACCCCTGCTTACATCTTAAGTAACAATCCCCCATCTCATGGTTAACAGGAACTGAATACTAGATCATGAGCCAGCAATGCAGACTGAATTCCAAAATTCCAGGTATCTATAGAGTGAGTGGGATAACCCACCACAAGAGAAATTTTCTGTACCGTCAACTGGGGACTTAGTAGCCAACTAACCTCACAGTAGGAATTCAGCTGATACATACCAACAGAAATGTATCAGTTGTTGTAAGATGCAAATACTTCTGCAAGCAGCCAACTTACCTATGTCATCTGCCTATACCCCAAGATACTTCCTCTCCAACCTCTTATAGATCCAGGAACTAAGGGTTAGAGCAGTGGTAGACTGGCCAGTGTCCCAGCTGCACAGACTGCAACTTTCAACATCACCCCTGTTCACTCCCGAGGTCCAACTTTCACATCCTATGATGTGAGACTCAAAACCCAGTGGGCACTAACAAGAAGGTTAATCATCTCACAGGGTATCATGGCAAAACAGGATGAACTGACTTGCTGGGGCTGGCAGAAATGTGCTTAACAAGGGCTTACACCATCCTTTGTGTCAGGGAGAGGGATGAGGGGACACTGCTGATATAGAGGTGACTGAGTGCTACAGTGTAAGTGAAAGGACACATGACCTCCACCTTGGTTCTGAGAAAAGGCAGTCATTGTGCAATGATTCCAACAACTTGATGTAAGCCTGCCATTTTCTTCAGAAAGACTGCCCTCTCCAATCCCTTCCCCATTCCCTTGTTCAACAGATGTGCACTGGCCTCTGTCCTGAATTGGTGTATCCATGGTAGGGCCACTCCTGAACACCTGAGCCCCCGAGCCCCTAGCCGTCTGCGGTGATTACCTTTTTGCTCTCAGAAAGCTTAAGGGGGTTGCCTTCCTCAGCAGCCTCATCCTCCCCTTCTCTGTACTCTTCAAAGTTTTCCTCTTCATCTTCTGTTGGCTCAGGCTCTGCCCTAGGATCTGCTGCTGGCTTAGTAGCTAGTTTACACAATTCTTTCTTGGCTTTTTTTTCTCTTTCTTTCTTTCTTGCCTCTTCAATCTCTTTTTCTTCTTTCATTAGCTCATCTAATCTCTTCTGGCTGGCTTTGTAGCATAGCATCACCTCCAGATTCTGCAGGATGGAGGCAGGGTGGGGTGGGGTGGGGCTGCTGTTACCTAAATGAATCTTACTCTCCAGACAGGGCTATATTACCTCCAGAAAGCTCTACTTGTACCACAACAGAGTTCCATTGTGCAAGACTGTATTTTGGAACTACAAACTAATCTTTCCAAGAATAATGTGGAGAACAGTCGCATTTAGTTTGTTAAGCTAGCGATCAGAACTGACCGTGAGGCCATTTCAAGCAGGTAAGCATAACCCAAGAAGACTCTTGGGCTTTGCTCCTCAATGGCCGCCTCCTCCCTTTCTGGTCATTCTTACCACAGCACACATAAATTCCTTTCTCTCCATCTAGTTGGCCTTTCATTGTGTAATGATGGGCTTTGATCATGAAACCCAGGAATAACAGGGGTCCCGGAGACGGACTTAGGCTAGTGAAAGCAACTGGTGGGCATTCTCCCCAAAGCACCCAGGACATTGGCCAAATGCTTATAAAGCTGGAACTCTTGTGGATATTAGCAGTACCAGCAGTGTACTTTTCTTCACAGCGCCTTTGTTTCTTCCCAGGGCCTCCTCCACCCACTGTGGCCTCTCTGGCTTCTAAGGCTGCAACTCACCTTTTCATTCTCAAAACCGTTCTCCAAATCCTCTGAGCACACCTTGCTCAGCTTCTTATTTCTAACTCCGTTGGCATTCTTGTTCATATTCTTATTGACATTCTTGCCCCTGGCTTCTGAGCTAAAAGAGGGCCTGTTCTCTTTGAGCTGGCGGAGCTCTTCCTGGCAGCACTGCAGCTGCCCCTCCAGCTGCTCCTGCACGGCCAGAAGCCGGCCCTGCTCATCCATGCTAGCCTGGTACTGCAGCTGCAGCTCCCGCAGCTTAGTCTGCAGTTCTTTGATCTGTCGGTAGTGGGACTCCAGTTATCCACAGCACAGCAGCCCCACCCGTCAGCCCAGGACTTCCTTAGGAAACCACTGTCTCACAGACCTCCCTGCTAAAGCTCTCAAGGAAGTGGGTAATAAGAAGTTCTAGTAGGCAATGAAACCTGAGAGGCTTCACAGATAGCTTTCCCCCTAAGTTGAAATACCTGAAGATCTGCATCTAGAATGATAAAAATTATTATTAAATTAAAAATATTGTTGTTATGTTTTTTGATCATGACCTGTCAAGGGAATAACTACAAGAGTGTCACCACTTCTGAAGCTCAGGCATTATTGTCATCTAATTCTCCTTCCAGGAACTCCCACTTCACCCACTGCACTCCTTTGTTAGTTACTAGGGAACTGCTGAGAACACCTGGTAGTACATGTGGCACCTGCAACCCCTTCCTGGTAACGTATGAAGTTAAACCTGTTCCCTAATCTCAGGTTTGTCTTCTTGGGCTGATGGCAGCACATGGTTCATTTAGTAAGTACTCATCAGTATAGGTTTGTGTGGCCATCACTCTCTGCATATGTTCTCTCTCTCCTGTACACACATACAGTGATTCTCCCACTGGACGGTGAAAACATACAGTGATTCTCCCACTGGACGGTGAACCATGGCTGGTCAGAGCCCTGTCCTCAGAGTGCATATAATCTAATTGGGGAAAAAGACAATGCACTCAAAATAATGAAAGAATATTGGCAAGTAAAAAAAATCATGCAGCTCCATACAAGTGCTCTAGGGTACAAAGTAAAAGATGGAATAGAAGCAGCAAGGGGAGAGAGCACTGCCACGAAAGTAGACTAGAATTACCAGGTCACAGAACAGTGAGCCCTGGAGGGTCCTTCAGACTGCCTGCCCCTCACCCCATGCCTCGCTCCCTAGAGTGGCTCTAGGGAGGACTTGCAGGAGGCTCCCTGGCACTGGCTGTTACCTCACACTTGTCACTCTGGGGAGGCGCAGGCTTCCCCAGGTTCTCCATGCACTCCCTCAGATCCTTCTCACAGCACAGCAGTTCCTCCGTGAGCTCCTTCTGCTTGGCCAGCAGCCTGTTCATCCGTTCCTGCAGCTGGCAGTGCTCTTCCTGGCTCACTTGGTACAGGGCCTTCACTGCCTGCAACTTGGTCAGCACCTTGGCCACTGTTTCCTCAAAGTGCTGCAGAGAGTGGGGGATAGATGACAGCACCCCAAGAGGCACTTGATCTCTGTCCTACACTCTGCTGGGCCCTTTCCCGGAGCTGCCTGGGGTGGGGTGGGGTAGGGGGGCTGTATTTCCTCCCATAAAGAACATCCTGACTATGTTCAAAGTCCTGAACTTCGGGGTCTTTGTCCAAACCAGGACACCTCTGTCAGGAGTAAGAGGAAGCAGAATAATCGCTAGCAGAAGTCTTCCATACTTCAGGAAACCTTCCAGGCCAGCTTTGTCCCTGCTCCTATCTCATTCATATGCCCTTCCCCTGGTGATGTTTCTTTCAAAGGAACCCATTTTCCCTGTCTGCCAATCACCTGGCAATGGTTACCTCCAAGTCTTCAGGTTCAGCTGGGTCCTCATCAGTACTGCTGCTGGCATAACTCTTATGAAGGGTTTCACTACTACTAGCAGAGTCATAACTCTTCTTATAGGTCACACTTGTGCTGCTGGAGCAGTAACTCTTCTGAAAGGCCTCGTTGGCACTGGTGCTACTCTCGTAGCTCTTGAGGAAGGTTTCAGTGCTGGGCTGGGAGCTCATGTAACTCTTCTGATAGCCCTCATTTTCATCAATGGAACTCTCGTAACTCCTGTGGAAATTCTCAGTGCTGGGGGCCCTGCTGCCTGAGTTCTTCCCGCAGTACTCAAAATTCATTTTTATCATGGGGGACTGAGTTTGGAGCAGCTGCATTTCTTCCATGCAGAGCTGTAGCTCAGCCTGCAGCCTCCTCCGCTCCTCCATGAGCCGCCCATGCTCCCGTTGCAGTACCTCCTGCTGTTTCTGACTGGTGTCATATAGCACCTGCAGAGCCTGCAGCTGGTCCATAAACACCTTGAACTAGGGGGGAGGCAGGGGGCAGGAGACATCACCATTACTGAGAGATATTCCAGTCCTTTCAGCTGCCCCTCTCCTAGGGCAGATGTGAGTGCTTACCTGAGAGAACAGCACACACACACCTCTGGTTCCCCCCCACCCTCCCAGACAGGGTTTCTCTGTATAGCCCTGGCTGTCCTGGAACTCACTTTGTAGACCAGGTTGGCCTGGAACTCAGAGATCCACCTGCCTCCGCCTCCTGAGTGCTGGGATTAAAGGTGTGCGCCACCACGCACACCTCTGTTCCACAAGGCCTTTGTCTTTGACTTAACCTACAGGAGACTGGTGTATGGCAGCTTTCTGCTACTTTGAAAAAAATCTCCCCAGGACAGATACTAAGTGATTTTAGGGCTCCTGTTCTGCTGGTTTCTATACTCTGGCAGAAACTCCCTCCGTGAAGCTGTGTACAGCTGTGAACACCCGGGCTCTCCATCACAGCGATGGTCTTTCTTAAGTCAAGTGCACTCATCCTGATGTCTGGGCTCAGTCCTCTCCACCACCCCTCATGGGAAAATCAGCCCAGCTGCAAATGTGTGACTATGAATTTGGAAGATTGAGGCTTGGAATCAAGGTCTTGCTCCTCACTTGGTCCGGTCCCTTCTGCCTGAAAGTATGTTTTCCATACCTCAAGTACATTTTCAGTATTAGATATAATTGATCAAGGAAACAGTTTACATATATTTCCCAGTTTCTATGCTACCCAGGCTCTCAGCCTGAATATCTAACACCCCTGGAATGCTCAAGAAGTCCCACAGTTTGGACTTCCTCTATTTCCCAATTCTCCTTGTCCATGGTAATATTAAAAATGGTAGTTTTAGCCTGAACTGAAACTGTCTACCTGCTCTTGCTTACAGTGAGACCTTGGACCAAATTTATTGCCCAACTCTGAAAAGATTTGTGTAGAAATTCCCAGCCATCTTACCTCACAGGCATGAGTACCTGACAGTGTCTGACAAACAATGATTTTTCTATTTAGTCTCTATAGCCTGGCCCAACGTTCAGTAAAATAATGTAGTTGGCAACTATTTTCCTTGGAGATGACTGGGGCTAGATTTGTTCATGGAGACTCTGACAATGGAGTAGACTTTCTAGCCCATACAAAAAGATGACACACTTAGAGCTGGTCAAAACAAACACTGAACTGATTGCACATATTTTGAAAATGCCATGTTGTAGGGATAGAACCCAGTGGTCAGACAGACCTCTGGGCCACCTAAACTCTGTTCTAGATGCTGCCTTCTCTTCGGCTCTTTAAAAAAAAAAACAAAAATCAATCTGTATCCAAACATCAAAGCAGAGCGTGTGCCTCTGGGTGAGATGCTCAGGGTGTCTAAGTAGTGGAGCCCGAGGAAGACCCTGACCAGGGCCTCAGTCTCATCCTACTTCCTATCTAAATAGGCCTTCCTGACTCAACTCTTCTACAGAGCCCTTTCCCTGCCGCACAGCTATACTCACAAGAGCCAAATCCCTTCCTTCAGCTGTGGTTACCTTATTCTCACAACTGGAGAACTTAGGCCCTTTAGCATCTTGAGGGTTCGCCAACACTTCCTGGAAATTAGACTCTTTGAAACCTCGAAGGTGTTTGTGTGCCTCTAACTGTTCCTTCAGTAAACACTCTTGGTTTTGTATCAGTTTTCTCTGTTGCTCCTGCAAGTTTTGGTAGATCAGCTGCATTTCACACAGGTCTTGCAACTTTGAAAGCAGCTCCTGACTCTGAGTAGGGAAGAGGAAGGAAAAGTGATGATTAAGGAGGACATGCCCTCCTCAGCCCCATCCCTGCTGGGCTCTGGCTCGTCACTGCTTCACATAGCCCTTCTAGGGAAAGCAGTTCTTTCCATGGAACTTGGCTAATTGAAAAAAAAAAAAAAGATTCTAATATGTGGATATTTTACAGTTCACAAACTGATTTCAGGTGTACTTCCTCCAGACTGACCAAATAGCTAGATATATAACACTGCACAGACTTCAGAATATAAATGTATTTTAAAGTTTAAAGCCTTTATGAAGAAAAACCCAAATAGGCTCTGTGGGGAGAATGATAAGAAAAGAAAAGGTATCTGAGCAAGAAAGGGAACTGCTCACTTCCCTCCCTTTATCTTCCCATAGACCGCTATGCCTGGAAGCTCTCAAAGCAGCCTCCCCATGATCAATGGTCTCGCCTTGGCAATGAGTACCTTCTGCAAGATGCCACATTTGGGCTGTGGGAACGTGAGCCTGTGCAGCTCTTCCTGCAGCTGGCCCTGCTCCTCCTGCAGCCTCCTCTGGTCCTCCAGGAGCTCACACTGTTCCATCTGCAGGTGCCCAATCTCCTGCTGGCTGGCTTTGAACTTGTCCTGCAATTCTGTCAGTCTGGCCAGCAGTGCATCACACTATGGGTCAGGAGGAGTGCAGGGCAGGTTACTACAGAAGGTATAGTTAGGGGCTGGCAGAGCACCCTGTGCTCCCTGCCTCCTGCCACTTTTTCGGTCCCCTCTCTTCCTTGTTCAGTCATCGCCCTGTGCAGCCCAGACCTCTATGCTAAGGGGGCGCCATTAGGTAGTTCTGAGCACTCCATCTGTACTCTCAATGTCTATGTCCTAAGCTCATCTGCCATGCCCCCAGAGAGTAGCTTGAGAAGCAGCGATTTCAGTGCCCTTCCTTCCCTGTGGCATACTATCTCCATCTCCCTGCAGTGCAGGGAACACCAGTTCAAGCCACCCTGTCAATTGTTTTTAGACTTAATTTATTTACCTCATCAATTAGGACTTAATTTGGATAGAATTTTTCTTATTTTTGTTTCCCTGACTTTTGTTACCCATATTGGAAATTGAACCTAGGGACTAATGTATGCCAGGCCAGTGCTCTACCACCAAGCTACATCCCTAGTCTTTTTTTTTTTTTTTTTTTTTTTTTGGTTTTTTTCGAGACAGAGTTTCTCTGTATAGCCCTGGCTGTCCTGGAACTCACTCTGTAGACCAGGCTGGCCTCGAACTCAGAAATACGCCTGCCTCTGCCTCCCGAGTGCTGGGATTAAAGGCGTGCACCACCACGCCCAGCTTACATCCCTAGTCTTAATCATACTGTAAAACCTTTAGTAAAGTAGGAGTCATTGCTGAATTTGGGTTAAAGCTACATTAGCCTCTTATTCTTAGAACCAGGTATTTTAAAATCAAGTAAAATCTCAGTGACTTGTACACCAGCACGTCTTTCACGTCCTGTAAGCTACAGCACTGTACAAGGTATTAAAGCAAATCAGGGATCCAGTGGATCTCTCAACTGGGTGGGAGTGAAGAAAGCAGGCAAAGTGTAAGCCCTGGGATGGAATGGCAACCAGACTGTGACCTTCTCAGTTCTCTATATCATAAGGCCTTTCCCTAGGGACACTGTCTACTACTGGGTGAGGCAGGGGCCGCAGAACATGACCAGGCTCACCATCTCCCAAGACTCTTATGCCTTTTCTCCAAGACTCCACTCCTTTCTAGTTCCTATCATAATCAAGGGCTGACAGTGCTCAATAGGGTAAAGGGCAGTGGCTGACTGACACCACAGAAAAAGTCAACAAACCCTGATGTATCATTGCTGGAATTATTTTCTTAAAAAACAGTGAGACAAAAATATTGTTCTGTACCAAGCTGGGTCTGATGGTACATGCTGTAATCTGAGCAATGGAAGTGGAAGCAGGAGGATCGCCACAAGTTCATGGGTAACCTAGTCTAAACACGAGACTCTGTCTCAACACTCCTCTCTAAAAAAAAAACAAAAACAAAACAACAACAAAAAGAATAGCATTTTGTTTAATTTGAAGCAAAATTCAAGATTTGAGAATTTACTTCAAGTCTGACTATATCCTAAAAGAGCACTGGTTCTTCTAATACTCAAATCAGCATTCAGGGTACAGACCATATCCTTAAAATCACTTGCAAGCTGTTTCAGAAATCTGGCTCTATTCTTTTTAGTTTAGTTATACATGAGTATGTATGTGCCTCCCTTCAAATGATGAGACATCAGTACAGTTATAATACCACTGTAGAAATGCATATATACATGGGGTCGTATGAAGAAAACCACATGTTCATACTGCCTGAGATCAAACGCATTCATCTACTAAGCTATGGTTCTTATTCAAGTCAAGTTCAAGATAAACTGTTTTAAGGACAGCAGACATGGGTCTGCCTTTGTCGTCTACCTTCAGTTGGGCGACCTCTTCCCTTGTCTGCTTCTCCTCTCTCCCAAGCTGGCCAGAAGCACTTAGCACTCTAAAGTACAATCACCTTGTTTGAGCAGTTTCCATTCTCTTCACAAAGGGACTGGCTGGATTTGAGCTCCGTCAGCTCTTGGTGGCAGAGCAGGAAGTCCTGCTCCAGCTGGTCATACATGTGCTTCTGTCGTTCCAGCTCATCCCTGCTGAACTGATACAATCCCTTCATCTCCTGAAGCTGGAGGTGTATCCCTGAATTCTGGGTAA
The DNA here is from genome assembly GCA_902729485.2 of Mus minutoides. Taxonomy (NCBI): domain Eukaryota; kingdom Metazoa; phylum Chordata; class Mammalia; order Rodentia; family Muridae; genus Mus; species Mus minutoides. The sequence goes on along the minus strand of LR751275.1, from coordinate 93,263 downwards.
GGAAGGCAGAGCCATCATCCCATGTACAACTACCGCCTCACTATTGATCTTTCTGCCCCTTACCGTTCCAACCCTGACTTCTTCCCAGCCAGGGAGAACCAAACAGACCTATCCTTAACAGGCTTGACACCCTGACCTTGGGAGACTTCCTCCTGAAGGAAGCAACAGGATTCCTTTCTGTAGACTGATTTTCTGGTTTACAATAAAAGGAAGCTGTGGATATCTCACAAGCAACTCTTTCTACATGCCCTGGGTCCACTTCACCAGCAGCTCCTCCACAGAACTCCAACAGTCCCACTCTGCTTACCCTCACAGAAGATCCTGCCTGGCTATGTGTTCCTGGTCTGGCCTTCCTTTTACCTTCTCATTTTTGTTTTGCAAGCAGTCCACCATGTCTCGGAGCCGATGCACCTCTGACTCATGGCACCGCAGCTTGTCGTGCAGGTGATGCTGGACTTCTAGAAGCTGCTCTTTCTCATTCACACTGCACTGGTGCTGGGCCTGCAGCATCTGGAGCCGGCACATCAACTCCTGCGCGCAGGGGGCTTTGGGTAGTGGTGCTGGGTTTTATGACCTTGCTCTTCTCCTGACTCAGCCACTGACCACCTGAGAGTCTACCTCCTCCTTTCATTTGCTACTTGCCCCTCCCCCACCTTACACAGAACTTTAAGAAGACAGTTATTTTTTTGGCTTGCTTCTTTGTAAACAAATGTAGTGCAATCTCATGAAGCTCAGTCTATGTAGCTGGCACTGGCCTTGAACTCCTGATTCCTCTGCTTCTATCTTCTCAGTTCTGTCATAACAGATATGTTCTACACTAGGCTCAATAAACAGTTGTCTCCTTTTGTTCTGTTTCAATGCTAGAGACTGAACCTCGGACCTCATGATGCTAGGCAGGCAGGCAGTCTACTAAAAGCCATATCCCCAGCTCTGGAGCTACTGTTATTGACACCCCCCAAATCTTAGTCCAGTGCTGGTGGCCCCTCCACTGTCCCTTTACCTTTGGCACTGTTACCTTTTCACTCTGGCTCTCTACAGGAGTGCATCTGAGGAGTCTGAGCTGCTGGAGCTCAGTCTCAAGCTGCATCTGCACCTTCAGAAGCTCACAGTGTTCATCCTGGCTAGCATCATACTTTTGCTGCAGGGCACAGAGCCTGCTCTTCAGTTCCTCATGCTGCAGTAGGGAGGATTCGGGTAAAGCAGTTACTCTCAAGAAGCAGCGGGCCCTATCCAGGCCTCTGTGACACTTTTCTGATGCAGAGACCTTGAGAAGAAGCTCTCTGGATCTATTGCTGGGTTTCTTCAGTGATGAAGACACTCAACAATGACACCTTTTCACATGCCATCCTATGTGGCTTCTATATGCAGGGGCTTTGGCTGATGCTGTTGGGTTCTGGTCACAGGGTAAGGGCCAGCAGAGTTCAGCCTCACTCCTGATATCCACCTGGAGGCGGTGATTCTGAGCCTTGCTGCCCTCCCTTTCCCTGGCAGTGCTTACCTGGGTGCTGTGGGAGGTCTGAAACCGGAGCACCTCATTCTGGGCACACTTGAGCTCCCTCTGCAGCCGCTTCTGTTCCTCCTCACTGGTTCTGCGGTGATGCTGTAGCTCTTCCAATTCACAATATAAGTTCTTACACTGTGTGGGAAATGCAATGGGCTGATTTGTAGTACATCACACACACACACACACACACACACACACACACACACACACACACACACCATGACCTGGGAAAATATGTCATTCATTTAATTAGAATATAGTCAGGTGTCATATAACAATGTAGACACATGCTGAGAAATGTGTCATTACACTACTGAATTATTGTGTGACCATTCTAGAGTACACTTACACAAACTTAGATAAGCACAGCACATGTGTTTGTGACTGTGTTTTATTGCTAATATATACCCTGACAGTGAACTAAGCACAAATGAAAATGGCTCCATTAATAGAGGCAGCAGATACCGATGTCTGAAGATGCTGTCAGTATAACATGGTGTCCTGGCCTTTTTGTTTGTTTTTGTTGTTGTTTTCTGAGACAGGGTTTCTTTGTGTAGTCCTGGACATCCTGAAACTTCATCAGGCTGGCCTCAAACTCAGAGATCTGCTTGTCTCTGTCTCTCAAGTGCTGGAATTAAAGGTGTGAGCCACCATTGCCCTTCTGGTGTCCTGTTCTATAATGAACACTTTTTCTTTGTTTTTGTTTTTAAGGATGAAGGCTTTTAAAATAACAGGAAAACACAATGTGGCAGAAACATAAACTATTAGCACTCTCTTCACGTCACGTTACTATGTAACAATGGTATGTGTCATACTTGCACACAGCTGGCAGCTTCACATACAGTAGGCCTGTGTACACTAGCACCACACACATGTTCAATAATATGCTGTACTACAACATCAGAAGGGATAAGAGTTTTCAGCATCCACATAACTGCATGGGACAACTACCAAATATCTGGTCCATTTTCTGACTGAAATGTCATCTCCTGACAGGTGACTATACTTCTATCAGTCAGGCCAGACCCCAGAATACCATACCCTCCTACAGTGCCGGGCTCCTCTGTTAGCAGCAGCCTGCCACTCCACTCCCTGTCACCTACCTTGTCCTGCATGTCCTGCATCTGTTCCTCAGCTCCCAGCAGCTGCTGGCGCAAAAGCTGCATCACAGGGTCAGGCTCTGGGAAATCCACTTCTGAAGTCTGAGACTCTGAGGACATCGTACTCCTGAGCAGGTGAGATTCCAACCATCGTTCTGTTGCTCTCCGTGTCCTGTAATCCAGAACCCAGGGTTGTGTTGGGAGGAACTCTGCCTGCTACCGCCTGTCAGGCATGCTCAGGCCCAGTGCGTCCAGTTAGGTCAAAACTACTAATGAGCCTTTTATTGTGCTTCACCTCTCAGACTAACATGCTTAGAAGATTACACAAAACCTCCAGCACTTCACTGCATGGGCGTTTTAACTTTGGAACATCCTATGACTGACTTGGCTGGTTCTGATGTCAAGACACATCTAACCTAGAGGCTCTGTGGCAGTGGTTCTCAACCTTCAGGTCACAACCCCTTTGAGGGCCACATCAGATATTTACATTGCGATTCATAACACTAGCGAAATTAGAGTTATTAAGTAGCACAGAAATAATTTTATGGTTGAGGATTACCACAGCATGAGGAACTGTATTAAAGGGCCACAGCATTAGGAATGCTGTTCTGTGCCACTACATTGAGTCACATCTATGTGGATGATAAAGGGATCTCAGTTGATCTAATATAAAGCTGAGCTAGCTAGATGACTCTAATGCCAAGAATAGAGGAAAACTGCATCTTATAGCTCACTTAACTATAGTTCTGACACAGTTTGGTGGCATTCTGAGCCTGCTCTGAGGAGGACTCCATACCCTTGGGAGTTCATAGACATGACTTCTTTCCAAGGAATAGAGAACTATTCATGATCCCAGCCTCTGTTTCCTGGGGAAGCCTAGGAGACTGCAGTGCTCTGCACCCTGGCTTTACCTATCGCTCTCCAGCTCAGCAAGCTGCCCTGTGAGGCTGCTGTTGCTCTCTCGCAAGGCCTGATACTCCTCATTCAGGAAATTGTAGCGCTCTCGAAGTTGGTGTAGTTCATCTGCAGAAGGGAAGCAGAAAGAGATGAGAGAGATGAGCGCTTCCTCAGTGGACAGAAGCACTGATGACCAGCCCCAATATTTCCTGAATGGAAACTCAACAGCAAAGGGCTACATAGCTTCTCTTTTTCTGACACACAGAATACACACCCAGTATATTCATCCATGAAGCCCCAATTGAAATATCATCTTGCGCGTTTAGGAACTCTTGAAGGTTTAGGTAAGTTGAATTTATTGTATTTAGGTTTCTAGTTAACTATAGTTACCTCCCCATTGCCTGCCTGCCTGCCTTCCTTCCTTCCTTCCTTCCTTCCTTCCTTCCTTCCTTCCTTCCTTCCTTCCTTCCTTCCTTCCTCCCTCCCTCCCTCCCTCCCTCCTTCCCCCCCCCCCTCTCTGAGTCAGAGCCTAGATTGGTCTCTGACTTTAAACTTCAGATCTTCCTGCTTCTACCTCCTGAGTGCCTGGCTTTTTATGCAGTACAGAGCTCCATGCATGTTAGGCAAGCCCTCTAGCAACTGAGGCACAACTATAGTCCCCATGATTCTTTTAGTTCAAAGCCCTGCCAGACATGAACCTTCTAGATCTGCCTTTCAGAGACAACCCACTCATGCTGACCATCCTTCCCCGCCTTTCTCTTCACACTAAAGACACTGGCCTGGCTACAGATAAATATTCCTTGTGGGGTTTTGTTTGTTTGTTTGTTGGTGAGGAGGAAGGGTGCTTGGATAAAACCTAGGGCCTTACCATGCATGCCAGCAAGCATACCACCCCCAAGTCATATTCATTTTCTTCATCTACTGACAGAAAAGCCCATCTCAATCTAAAAATGCTTGTTTTCCTCAAGCATTAGAAGAGAGAAGAGGCTAGTTAAAATTTCCCAGTTGCTACAAATACCCATGCTTTATCTCTTTATGAATAAGAACAGGGCCAGAGAGCCAGAGAGATGGCTCAGTCTTTAAGTGAGTTGATGCTTTTCTACAAGAGCGAAATCAGTTTCCAGCACCCATGTTACCTGGCTTATAACCACCTATAACTTCAGCTCAGCGCCCACTGCTGGACTCAGCAGTTACACAAACATGGCAGACACACAGATACACATACATATAAATAAAACCAAATAAATATTTCAAGAAAAGGATAATATTACTAGGGCTGGGGAAGAGGCTGAGTAGGTAAAGTGTTTGTATAAACATGAGGACCTAAGTTCAGATTCCCAATGTTCCCATGAAAAAGCCAGGGATGGCAGCTTGTACCTATAACCCCAGCACTGAGGGTGTGGAGACTGGTAGACTCTGGGGGTTCCCTAGTGAGTCAGTCTAGCCAAGGTGGTAAACTTCAGGTTCAGTAACAGATCCTGTCTCCAAAAAAGGTTTGTCAGATAGAGGCAGATACGCATATCAACCCCTGGCTTCTACAGTGTGTATAGATGTCAGTGCTTCCCCTACTCCAACACACATACAGCACACACTCATTCACACAGAAAGAATCACAGCATTTAGAACACTAATTCTACTAACATTTAAGATGCACAAACTGGCCTTAATTACAATATATGATATTTTACTTGTAAGAGGATTCAAAACCTCTGAAGACCAGTTTTAATGTTTCTTTTTTAATCCAACCACAAGTTCTTAGGCAGGTCCAAGCATAGTGGCACAAGCTTAAATCCCAGCATTTGGGAGGCAGAGGCAGAGACCTCTGTGAGTTTAAGGCAAGCCTGGTCTACATAACAAATTCTAGGACAGCCAGGGCTACATAGGGACACCTGTCATAAATAAATACATACATACATACATACATACATACATACATACATACATACATAAAAACTCTCAGACTCCCGAAGATTACAGTGGGAAGTAAGAAACTGTAATAAGAACAGTGTATGAAGACTTGATGGTTTTGACCTTCATTTAATCCTTGAAATAGCTTTTTATAAGGTCTCCTGCTTAAATAAACCTTTGATTTTAGTATAGTTTTAGACTAACAAAACAAAAGAAGCTAATCTAAAGCCCACTTGGAGAATTTTCCCCTCGGTTCCTCAGCTGTGGGCTCTCAGCTCACCACTGCCCATCTGCTGTGACTAAGGAGCCAGCAGCCATCCATCCTAGTTAATTCCACGTAGCACTCAGGTTCCTCTGTGTTTTCCTTAGGCCCCCATTTTTTTTGTCCCAGAGTCCCATCCTGCTGTAAGACTTTATCAACCAAGTGGGGTTCATACTCCAGACATAGAGATGAAGCTTGGAGAGAGACAGTAACTTGACTGAGTTGATCTTGCTCCCCCAACTACAGCCGTTGGTTTTTTGTTTTTTGGGTTTTTTTTTTTTTTTTGGTTTTTCGAGACAGGGTTTCTCTGTGTGGTAGCCCTGGCTGTCCTGGAACTCACTTTGAAGACCAGGCAGGCCTCGAACTCAGAAATCCGCCTACCTCTGCCTCCCAAGTGCTGGGATTAAAGGTGTGTGCCACCACGCCCGGCTACAGCTGGGTTTTTTGACTCAGTTTAGGTCATCCCTAGCTGTACCCTTCCCCTGCACCACTTGGCCAAGGGTAACTCTTTCTGAAAAGCTTCATACGGCTGGGAAGACTGCAATTCTTTGATTTCCTTGTTGACTGCCTCTGCCTGACCTGGCCAAATATAGGGCCTCCATTATACTTGGATCATAAATCTAGGCTAGAATAAAGGCAAACCCTCTGATGTCATGAATCCTAGCAACGAGCTGGGAGAGAGTCTGAAACAGGGCTCGAAGCTTTTGAGTACTGCATGCATTACTAGAAATAACCTTTTTTCCTCTCCAGCTGTCTTGTGCTCCGATTTGCTGCCTTCCAAAGTTTCTACTCAGGAGGGCTAAATGAAGCTAAGAATTAGCATTCTGGATCTTAAATGCTGGGCGAGAGGCCCAAACAGGTTCAGGCAAAGAGCCATGATGCCACAGCAGCGGGAGGGGTTTCCTACGGTAACAGGTCCTTCTGCATCTACCCCAGACCTGGACACTTTCCCAGAGTGGACCTTCCCATACTCACACCAATAAGTGCCCGACAGCTCTCTGTTAAGAATCTCCAGGGTCCATCTCTAATTCTTACACCATCATGGACTGGTTATGTAACAGCTGAGTTTTTCTCTCCAGTCTCAAAGTAAACACAGGGGATCTTTTTTTTCTAGAGGTTTCTAATGCATAATCTAACACTACTCTTCTACTATCTTCCTATCTACAATGTCCTCTCCTCTGTTCAACTGTGTGAACAGACCAGAAAGTTTCATACCTTGCATCCCAGAGAAGTCGGAGATGCTTAAATCGGATGGTACAGAAGTCTTCAATTCCATTTCTGCACGGAGCGAGGCAATCTCCATCTCATAATCCCCTCGAATGCGTTCCATGTCATCGAGTTCATTCTGCAACCGGCAGAGATCATCCTGCAAGGACGCTATGTCACTCTCATGTTCGGTGGCAGAGTCTGCCGCGGCTTGCCGTAGATTCTGGATCTCTGTTTTGGCCAAATGCAACTCCTGCTCTATTTCTTTAAGTTCACTTTCCTTCTCATGCTCTAACAGGGAAATCTCCTCCCTTAGATGTTGCAGCTCACCTGAAAAAAAACAAAAACAAAACAAAACCCAAAGACTGGTGGTCACGAGATGAATGCGCTGAGCACAGTGTTCCAGAGAGTCTTACCTTTTGTCTGAAAGCCACTGACAACCTATTTTTTCCCCCGACTAGAGATCCAGAGCACCTAATAGGTTGTATTTTATCATGTCCTAAGTCTTTCTAAAAATCTCATAGGTAAAATAAAAAGGGCTGGAGAGATGGCTCAGTGGTTAAGAACACTGATTGCTCTTCCGGAGGTCCGGAGTTCAAATCCCAGCAACCACATGGTGGTTCACAAACATCTGTAACAAGATCTGACTCCTTCTACTGGAGTGTCTAAAGACAACTATAGTGTACTTTTATATATTAAATAAATAAATCTTTCAAAAAAATTTCAGAGCATTTTCACTTATCCATACTTATCCAGCTTAGGAACTACAAGACCCCAGAGGCTCCCCTTAGCCCCAAACTTCCTGTCAGCACAGGATGCAAAACAGTAGGCATTTAGAATTCAAGGTGAAATTAAAAAATAATTTCATCACAAAATAATAAAACACCAAATAATAACCTACATGGTGGTTGAGAACATCAACTGTTGGAATCATGATACAGTTCACTGAGAGGCCTTAAGAAGAAGCCAGTGTCCGTGCCACTTTTAGACCTCCAAAACAAGTCAAAAGAAACCTTTTTTACTAACTAGAAAAATATGAATGTGTTTCTGATATATTAGGGAGAAAGAAAAACAAGTCAGATACTGTACAACATAAATACTTAAAGATACAGAAGAACAGTCTAAGAAGATCTATGCCCCAAACCATAAAGAGTAGTTGCTTCAAGTCTGGGAAAAGGGCTTACCATAAGCTTAACTAAGGGCCCGAGTTCAGATCCCACATAAAACCCAGACCTAGTGGCATGAGTTGGTCGGTGGTGCCCCAACCCTGGGGTGCGTGTGGAGGAGGCAGAGACAGATCCCTGCAGCTCACTGCCTTGCAGTTTGGCTAAAACAGGGAGCTCTTGGTTTATTGAGAGACTCTGTCTCAAAACATAAGGGGAAGAGTGAGGAAGACACTTGACACTGACGCCTGGTCTTCACATTCACAGGCACACATGTGGGTTCACACAGTCACAGAAAATACATTTTTAAAAAAGCCATTGCTTCAGAGGAGCGGGGTAACGTTACGGGCGTTTTAATCTCCGTCTTGTAATGGTGCTGCTTGATTCTTACAAGGTGAACACTTTATGTATGGATTGTGCTTATATTTTAATTTGCGAAACAAATGTGTCCGAACCCTGGGGATCATCTGAGGTTGTTTCAGCTTGTTTATTTTTTGTTTTTTTTTGTTTCTTTTGGTTTTTTTTGAAATAGGTTTCTTTGTGTAGCCCTGGCTGTCCTGGAACTCAAGAGATCCATCTACCTTGGTTTTTGTTGTTGTTGTTGTTGTTTGTTCGAGACAGGGTTTCTCTGTGTAGCCCTGGCTATCCTGGGACTCACTTTGTAGACCAGGCTGGCCTCAAACTCAGAAATCCTCCTGCCTCTGCCTCCCGGAGTGCTGGGATTAAAGGTGTGTGTCACCACGCCCAGCCTCGGTTTTTTTGTTGTTTTTTTTAAGACAGGGTCTCATTCTCGTTTTGTTTTTGTTTTTGTTTTTGTTTTTTAAGACAGGGTCTCATTCTATAGCACAGGCTGATCTCAAACTCAGCCTCCCAAGTGATGAGATTATAAATACGAGTCACTACATCTAGTTTCGCATCTCGGATTTCTGGATGCAAGCACCCATTTGGAATGGGTGAAAGTAACCTGGAAGTGGAGAGTTAAAAGTCATGGATTTCAAGCCGGGCGTGGTGGCGCACGCCTTTAATCCCAGCACTCGGGAGGCAGAGGCAGGCGGATTTCTGAGTTCGAGGCCAGCCTGGTCTACAGAGTGAGGTCCAGGTCAGCCAGGGCTATACAGAGAAACCCTGTCTCGAAAAACCAAAAAAAAAAAAAAAAAAAAGTCATGGATTTCAAAAAGGATAAAGAAGTGTGGGAAGGATTAAGGGATGTAAGTGAGCTGCACTTTACAAGGTATGCTGTCCCCATGTCCCACCTCCTGTGTATTCCAGCAAACACCCAGGTTCCATCTTTTTCTAACCTCTCCTCCACCTTCTCCAAAAGTTAAGAGGAACCCTCAAGGCTCATATAGCGCCTTGAACTCTGTAGCACATGTGGCTGTGTTCCCGTTCTGTCCTCACTTGGCTATAAAGTTTATGCAAACAGGGAACACGCTGGTTTCATTTACTTCCTTTCAAACAGAAAGTCAGGGCATGGGGATGTAGTTCAGTATCTAGCACACATGAGATGTTGGGTTCAACCTTTAATAAAGGAAATTAAGCCAAAATCCAGCTCAATAAATATTTACTGTATTCATGTAGGAGGGAGAGATTCATTCATTCCATTTTTACTAAGTTTCTTCTGTATACATGTTAAGAGCACATAGGCATTCTATAAGACAAATTTAAGGGCACAGTTGTACATGTCTATAGTACCAGCACTCTAGAAGCCAAAGCAAGAGAATTGCTTGATTCTAGGAGTTTGAGACCAGCCTGTGTCAAGCCGAATGGGAGGGAGAGAAGAAGGGAGAAAGCACCCATTTGGGTATATGGCCAATAAGTGGACAGGAAGAGGTCTCTATGCCTTCAGCAAGTATGTGCACTGGGTTGTTTAGCTTCCTGGATTTTGGTTTAAATTCCTTTGCTAAAGGTTGAACCCAGCATCTCATGTGTGTTACATACTGACCTGTATCCCCACATCCTGACTTTCTATTTGAAAGGAAGTAAATAAAACCAGCGTGTTCCCTGTTTTCATAAGGTTTACGATCAAGAGATGGGAAGACCAACTCAAACACCCCACAACACAAATATATTCCACAGTACAAGAGTTTACAAGGTGATATCTAGATCCTCAGCTCAGTTTAGTTGGAGGGAGAGACATGGGGGGGGTCAACTGGTTACTATGATGAAGACCCCAGGCCTGGGCATTCTAGGGGCGCAGCCTGACCTCCATCTCCCTAGCACACCCTCAAACCTTACTGGCTAGCTGTTTGGGACCTGGCTCTGTAAAGTGTCTTCTTAGATCATGGGAGTCAGGGTAGTGATGGGTGGCGAGGGGCCAGGCCCATCTTGGAAACTGAATGGGATAACCCAGCCAGGAGTTGGAAAGGCTGGGACCAGGTTCCAAAGAGCTGGCGCCGGTTGACTGAGGGCTGGGGCCTTCGGGGGCGCGGCGGAGGATTCGGGAGTCGGCTTGAGGGGCAAAGAAGACACTTGGCACTTACTGGTTATGGCCTGCATCTCGGCGGCCCCCCACAAGCGGTCTCCAAAAGGGGGGCTCCCGCCTCCCGGCCGGTGCCGCCCCAGTGGGGCTTTGGCGGCCGGAACCGCCTCTGAACACTAGGTACCTCTGAGGCCGCGAGCGCCCCCACTCGGCGGAAACGGGCAAGGCGCGTGCGCAAGGACCCGTCTCAGGTTCCTTCCGCGGGGCGAGGCGGGGCGGGGCGAGGCGGGGCGGGGCGGGGCGGGGCGGGGCGGGGCTTGGAGTGGGTTGGATCCCCGCGGCCCTTCACCTGCCTGGGAATCCTTGACCAACAACTCTTATTTTCCTGGCTCTTTCAGACTTTAATCAGACTTCTCCATCCTGGGAAAAAACCAACCAACCAACCAACCAACCAACCAAACAAACAAAAACTCTTTTCCAAGCAAAAACTAATACTTGGCTCGACTCAATTGAACCCTTTACTTCATCATAAAAACAAGATCAAGGGTTCCTTGCCTTAAAAAAGAAACCCTTTCCCTTGATCCACCTCACCTTCCCTTATTTCTCTTTAAAATGGCTATCACCATGATCTGTACGCAGTTTGTTCTCCATTTGACCTCCCGTTTCTCTCTCGCCAATCCCAATCCATTCTGCCATGGCTCCTGGTTCTCCATCTTGCCGACCCAAGCAGCTACCTCCGTTGCCTTCCCAGCTTTCCGCACAGTGGATCATCATTTCCCTGAAGCATCTTTTGCCCTTGCCTTTCAGGGCAGAGTCATGTTCCTTTTACCATTCCTCCTCTCTTGGGCCTCTAGTTAGGAGAGTCTCTATAGACGCTTTCTCTCCCCTCTGGTATCTCTTGGTGTAACTGAATGTCCATCTCCCATAGATGATGCTGTCTGCTTGTTAATAATTACCAAAGCTCATTTTCAGCCCTTGTTTCTCCCCCAGTTCCAGATCATACATGCAAATGGCCCCTTCACACACTCACTTGGACATCAAACCCATCCAGCAAAAAACCTTTTAAACAGCTTCTCTAGTTCGCAAGCAAATTTCTTACCAAGCTTTCCCTTCGGCATCCCACTAGATGCCAGTTTCTTCTGGCAAAGTCATGAAGGGACCACCTTCAAAATATGCTCCCAACCATCTCCATTTCTACTGCCTTAAGTCAAGAAAGCAGTCAGTTAAATGAACCTATTAGCATGCCTAACACCATTTCTTCCTCCTAGATTCTATTTTATTTATATGAGTACACTGTAACTATTGTCAGACACACCAGAAGAGTGCATCGGATCCCATTACAGATGGTTGTGAGCCACCATGTGGTTGCTGGGAATTGAACTCAAGACCTCTAGAAAATCAGTACAGTGCTCTTAACCACTGAGCCATCTCTCCAGCTCCTCTTGGATTCTAAAGTACTCTCTTGAAAAGGTAAAGCAAAGGTTTAGGGATGTTGCTCAGTGGTCAGCACCTGGCAAAAGCCTTGGATTCAATCCCCACCACGGGAGGAAAAAGGCAAAGAGCTAAGTAAAAATGTAGATCATATCAATCATTCCAGCCTCTTGTAGCATCTCCCTTCCTATGATGAAAGCTAGCTCTGTCAGCTGACCTAAAAGGCCTACCCACCCTAAGCAGACCTCTGCCTTCTTCTTCTTGGAACTTTCTCCTACAAGGGCCCTTCATAGGAACTTTGAAATGACCTTGGTTCTGCCCCCCTAACACATGCAGCTCATTCTCATCTCCGGACCCTGCTGATGCTGTTCTTCTGTCTAGGTCTGTCCATCAGATTCTGAATGGTTGGACCCTTCCATTACACAACTGAAGCACCACCTTCTTGAAGGCTTTTCATCACCTAACTAACTCCTACCTCATCCCTATCCATGTATCTGTCCTGGGATAAGGACCTATCTTCCATACCAAAGCAGACCTAGCCTCCAGGTTCTCCCAGCATCCCTCAGTCCCTACCTGGCATACCCTGCCCCCAACCCTGAACTTTCTAGGCCAGGGGCGGGGCTGCCCTTCTCCGAGAGGCTCCTCCTTATATATTCCAGACATTTTGATCTCTCTTTCTCTCTTCTTCTCTTCACTCTCTGCGCATACTTTCCCTTTCTTTTCCTCTTCCCTTCTCTCTCCCTTCCCATGGCAACTCCCCTGGCCTTAGTCCTTGGGGTCAGTGAATTGACCTGAAAGCAACTTCCCAATAAACCTGCATTTAATATAATATAATCTGGCTTGAATTGGCTCATTTTAATGGTAAAAAAAATTGACTTATCAATATCACATATTTATATTGAGTATTATATTCATATCTGTGTTGCCTTTATTAACACCTGAACTTGTATTATTATGCTTTCCTTTAGAATTTATTTATTTTTAGTGACACAGGGGTCTCATGAAACTCAGATAGCCTTGAACTCAGTATGTAGCCAAGGCTGGCATCAAATTCCTGATTTTCTTGCTTTACTTTCCACCTACTGGGATTACTGGCTTGTACCACCCTGCTCAGATGTGGAATCTACTCTTCAGGGATTTGGACAATTGTGTTCTTTGTTGGTCCTTTTAAGTATTTGGCAGACAAATGAGTTAGCCCTGTTTTACAGAGAAGATACTGAGTCTCTGAGTGATATGTGACCTACCCAAGGTAATGAAGTTTGTACATGGTAAAGCTAAGCCCAGGTGCTCAGACAATGTGAAGCCAACACCCACACCCCCACACCCCACACCCCCATGATGTGTCTGCCACTTCTCTTCGCCACATTTCCTGCATCTCCCTTTACTTACATGCCATACCTTTCCCTTCTGCTCCTCCCCTTATATGTTCCCGTTCACTTGCTCTCTCTAGGACAGCTTCCAGACCTTTTTTCCCCCTCTATCTATATTTTGTATTTGGCTTGATCTCAGCTCTCCCTACAGAGTCCCTGCTGTTTTCTAGGGCAGAGCCTCAAAACCTTCCGGAAGCCCACAGAAGTAACAAAAGCTCCCTCTTTATTTGGTAATGCAGTGGAATATGGGACGCTCGCCTCCCAAGACAAAAGGACACCTGGACTTTGAAATAGAGGAGTTGGGAAGCACAAACTCAGGATCGTATCTGTTTCCTTCAAAGACACTGGAGTGTCCTCCAGTGGGTCCCTATGGTGTCCTTAGGGGGGACTAGAAAGAGAAATACAGCCTGGAACTCAATCTTGATCATACACCCTTGGTCCTGGGCAGAAGAACAAAGTAAACAGAGGTGTGTGGGTGAGGGAGGAGGCTAGGAAGAGACGAGAGAAAGGATGAACCCGAGAGGGAAGATGAAAAGATAGGAAGGCGAGAGAGAGGAGGTTGGGACCCCCATGTAGATAGGTAAAGGTGGGAAATTAAGGAAGGAAGAGAACAGAGGGAAAGGAGAAGAGAGGGGGTGGGGCGAGGAAAGAAAGAAAAGGAGAGAGGTAAGGTTCTGAGTTAGGTGTGATTGATTAGGGTGGCCACTTCCCTCTGTCTAGACTTGGGGGGCAGTTACCTTGGAGCTGCTGAATCTGCTTGGTGAATACTTCTGCTTGCTGGGCACTGGCCAGCCGCTCATCCTCCAGGAGCCCTGCAGTGAGAGGAACATCTGGTTTGGAACTGGGGAAGCACAGAGCCTTTGGTCCCAAGCTCCGTGTGCCCGGTCACTGGTGCTCACCCTGAAGCTCCAGGGAGTCATCTTCATGCTGCCCGGCAAGCTCACGGGTCTCCTCCAGCTCTGCCACCAGCTGCAGCACCTGGGCCCTCAGCTCCTCCAGCTCTGTCTCTGTCAGGCTCAGGCCCCGATGCTTGCCCATTGATAGGGAGCCCAAACTGCCTCCTTTCTCTACTTGCTCTTCTTCTTCGACCTCTTCCTCTTCTTCCTCTTCCTCCTCTTCTTCATATAGAGCTGGAAGTAACACCTCCCCTAGGAGAGACAACCATCTCACCACACAGTCAGTGCCCAGTCCAGAACCGTGTGCCTTACCACCCCAGGGCCTGGACAGCAGAGTGGTGTCACCTGATGTCCCCCGAGGTTCCCTGGATGGGACCTAACTCATGGTCATGCTCTGATAGGTCAAATTTGGATGCACCCTCTCGGGCTCAGCTACAAGAAGCTTGCACAAGGACACCTGGCTCTAATAGTCTGAAATCTGGGTAGTGGGACAAGGAGTTAAGAAAAGATTCAGACATTCAGACACCAGCTGCTTATGTAGGCCAAATGGAGCAAGCTTGGGGGGAAAACAACCTAGGTGGCTTGCAAGGTATTAGCAGTTTCATAATAAGAAAACATGGCTCGGTCTGTAGGTAGAAGAGGAAACATTAAGCGGAAGTGACTTGGAGTTGTTTACTGCATCCATGTTGGAACCCTTTCAAATGCATATTATCAAATATCTTTCTGAAGTTTTCTACACCTGTTGTTTACCTGTTGGGTGCCACAAGGGTCATCTCTTTCCTTCTGACCCAAGTTGATGTTGAGAGTGTCAGGCTGAACTCATGTAAAAGAAAGTCTGCCATCTTAACACACTCTTTTAAATTTATTTATTTACTGCATATGGGTGCTCTCCCTGCATGAGTGTCTGTCCATCATGTGAGGGCAATGCCCTTGCAGGTCAGAAGAGGGTATTAGAGCCTCTAAGACTGGAGTCATAGATAGCTGTGGGCTGCGATGTGGGTGCTGGGAACTGGTCAACTGCTAAGCCATCTCTCCAGTCCTGTTGACACATTTGAAAAACTGATTTGGTACTGGTCCTCATGTTCAGGCTCCTGAACACTCCTTTTTTTTTTTTTTTTTTTTTTTTCCTTCACTGCAATGCAGTTAGCAAAATCTTGTCTTGGTAGGGATTGTTTTGTTTTTAAATTCTGGGTCTCTGGCTTTCCCTTTTCTAATACCAACAGCATACAGTTCATCTGAGACCCCTTGTCATCTAGACTCTAGGGAAGGCCTGTGCTGAACTACAGAGGGGCCTGGGGACACTTCCCAAGAAGTCCTGGATAATGTGTTAGTACTGCCTGCCCTGTTACACATGAGTGCTGTTGGGAAATAGGCTTCATCTAGCTCTCTCCTAAGCACTTTCTTACTAAAGCTGGAGGGCTTCATTCAGAGTTGATGGTGGTGGCACCAGAAAGACAGTTCACATGCCCCATGTCCTGGCTTGTAAAAATAAGACACAGCTTGGGATCTGGGTCAGCAGGCAGTGAGAAGAACAAGCCTGCTTCCAGGCTGGGTTGAGCAGGACCTCTCTCTGTCCGGCAGCTTCCCCGGACACACAACCTGGTTAGCTGGGTGATTGGCGCCCCAAAGGGATGTGCCCAAACTTCCCACAATGCCTGAGCCCAGGAGAGGCTTGGAGCTCAGCCACCAGGGAGGAGGGGCCTGAGATGAAGTGAGGAAAGGGCCCTGTCCTGGCTCAGAGTTCTGGGGTCAGGGAAGGAAGAAGGGAGCTACGGAGTAAGGCGATGGAAAGCCTTTTTCAGAAAACTCACCGTCCATAGCTTGCATCCCACGGCGTTCCAGGGACCCCCAGCGTTGGCCTTTCTTCCTCTCACAACCCTCAGATACCTCATAGGAGCCTAAAGTGGTTACTGTGGATCCTGTGAGCCGGGAGAAAGTAAGAACTGTAGGAATCGAGGGGGCTGGGGCTGAGGGGAAAGAAATGCATTCTTATATGGGAGCCCCGGAATGTGCAATCACACTGGAGAAGCCTGACTCACTCTGCCCAGCTCTGTGATTCTATTCCCTCAGCCACCTCTCATGTCTATGGGGGGACCCCAGCCCTGCACGGCCCAACCTCAGCACCCCTGTTTCCTGGTTCCTCTCCCTAGCCCAGACAGAAGAGGGTGAGTGTTTGTTTAGCTTGGGGCACAAGAAGAGGGGTAGGGTGGGAACTAGGAAAGAAGGTTTTGGGAGGATCCTATATAGCAAAGCAGAGAAGGGAGGGGCAGCCGGACCAGGAGAGGAGAGAAGGGGCTCTAAAGTAGGCCGTTTCTCTATCTCTCTCCTTCCCTCCCTCACCAGACCTCGCCCACCCCACCCCCTCCGGGTGGTCAAGAGCTCTGATGAACTAGAAGGGTGCAGGCTCTAGAGACAATCCCCCCGCCCCCCTCGTGAGCTAGAAGCACAATCGGGCTGGAGATAATAACTGGGGAGCGCTTGGGGAGTGACCGCTGGGAAGGGGCAATCCAGGTCGAAAGATGGAGAGCAGTATCCGGTGGAGGCCAGGGTGGGGGGAGCCGACTCCGTACCAGGAGCACCTGGGGGTCAGAAGGAAGGAGAGCCGTAGGGAGAAGGAGCATGGGGAGCTGAGGGAGAGGCTGCTCTGACCTGGGCCAGGGCAGCTCCAGCCCGCGGCTCCCGCGCCGGCCCCGCCGCCTGCCTCCATGGCCGCTCCCGCCGCCGCAGCCGCCGCCGCCTCCCGAGCAGAAGCCGCAGCCTCCGGACCGGGGACCGGGAGCCCGGGGCGCAGGGAGGAGAGAGGGCGGGCCGAGAGGGCGGGGCCTGGCCTGGCCACCTGACGCGAGTGCCCGCCTGTGGCCGCCCGGAAACCCTCCCCCAGTCCCCGGCTCCAGACCCAGTGAGGACCGGCAAAAGAGGTTCAAAGCACGTCACTAAAGTGCCCCAGGCTCGCCCGAGGCAGCTTCGGGTCTGCTGCGCCTGCACAGCGGACGTGAGCTACCGGGTCTTGAGGATGCTCCCAAGGAAGGCTAGGATGGCTTGGTTTTGGCTGCAGAACCCACCCTGGGTCCGCCACGCCTAGGGACCTCAGGGGCTGGTCTTGACGGGTGACAGAACCCGGGGAGTGGAGGTGCACGGGGTGGGGGAAGAATGGACTGTTTCCTGCAGATGCGCAGACACACGCGCACTTCCTTGGTTTCCACACAGGGCCAGCGTCCCCCTCCCCGCAGTCCACACAACCCCTCCCTCCGGGTAGCCTCAAGCGCCCCAGAGCTTCTGCAGGGCTGGCGAATAGGGAAGTTGAGACCCGCATGTGCCAACTGCTAGGCGGTGGTACATCACTGCTTTGCCCGAATCCCCACCAAGCCAGAGCTGTCTCCCAGTCAGTGTACCGAGTCCCTCCTTCTTCCCCGGTCCTTTGAGCCACGCCCTCTGTGACCTGTGCAGTGTGGGCATCATTGATGTACCCTGTAACAAGAAATGTGGGAAACCACGAAGCTCTTTTTCATCTTTTCATCTATTTATTCAAGAGATAAACTTGATCTTGAGGCAGATCTGACATCTCAGCGGGTCTCATTTAGGTCAGAAGTGGATACTCAGGAATCTGCTCCCCGAGTTATAATCGTGGAGAGATTTCTAAGCTGGGTACCTCACACCAGTTCTTTGTCTTGTATTCTCACTCCTAAAGTCTGGGCATGGCTTGGCTGGGTTCGACTCCCCGGGCTACTGGGCTCTCAAGCCCTCCATGTTCCTTAGGAATGAAGCAGTTCCCTGCCTGCTGTACATCCCAGGCTTATCAGTAATTTCAGCCTCGGGTTGAGAGTTTACTCTCCAGACACCCCATCCCGTCCTTATTAGACACTCCGGCTGTGCTCTTCTGACCCTCTGGGCAGCATCAGAGTACTGCCCGCTGTTAAGGTTGGGAAGTATCCTAGTTATCTTTGTATCTTCAATATCAAAGTACCTGACTCATGGAGTAAATGAGTAACATGAAGCTTCCGACTAAGTTAACAACGCCTTCATTGTTTATCCCAGATTTTTAACTCATAAATTTAAACTCACGTTCCCTATTAACAATGACGTCTGCCAGGCGGTGATGGCTCACACCTTTAATCCCAGCATCTGGGACTCAGAGGCAGGTGGATCTATATGATTTCGAAGCCAGCCTGGTCTACAGATCTAGTTCCAGGACAGCCAGGGCTACACCGAGAAACCCTGACTCTAAAAACAAACAAAACGCCGGGCAGTGGTTGTGCACACCTTTTATCCCAGCACTTGGGAGGCAGAGACAGGCGGATTTCTGAGTTCCAGGCCAGCCTGGTCTACAGAGTTAGCTCCAGGAAAGCCAAGGCTACACAGAGAAACCCTGTCTCAAAAACCAAAAACCAAACCAAACTAAACAAAACAAAAAAAAGTCCAAAAGTCAGAAGTCAGTAGTAAGTCCTACCCCGAACCCCCAGCCTGATGATCAGAACAATGAAGAATTATTCGTTTTCACCTTCTCCCCAGAGGTCAAGCTCCCACTTTAGACCCATGGCTGTAGTGATCCAGCCACAGAGAAGAGCTGCCGGGCAAGCCTACTGTTTTGCAGATCATCAGGCTAGACTTGGGTAGCAAGGTACAATATTTAGAGATGATGAAATGAGCTAAAGGGAAGTGTTCTGGAAGCTCAGTGGTTAGCGCAGCTCCTTCTGGTTCTGTCTCAGCAGCAGGTCAGGCTAGCAGTTGGCAGTGGGGGAATGGGAAGACGGTCGTCATTGTCAGTTGTGACATTCAGGAGTCACAGCTCTCTCTAGGAGAGCCTGGATCTTGAGCATTAGGACTAAGCTCTCCCTGGTTCCTGGATGCAGGTCATCCATCACTCACCATTGGATTCAGGAAATGTTCAAGGGAGACTAGAACCAGTCTATTAGTGGGAGGCAAACCCTATTCAGATCGGTATGGGGTTGAGATGAGGGTGAAGTTAGGGGGCAGAAGGGAAGAAAGAGCTTAGCAGGTATGGGGGGCAGGGCTGTCAGGGATGTGTTTGAAAGGGCATGCATGGGGGGGGGGTGTCACCCAGGTGATCAGCTTAGAGGGATGATCTGGATTAATCCTCCTCTTAATCCCAGGGTTTAAAACTCAGCCTTAGCCCCAATCCCATCCCAGGAGATCATCCCCTCTGAGGACTGATGCAGCCATTTATCCCCCTTTACCCTTATTTCTAGACGCTCAGAGTAACCATTAAAGCATTTTTAAAAGGAACATTTGCAACATGCAGAAAAGTAAAGTTCAAAGACTAGTGTAATGTAACACTCCTGTGCACACGGACTGTTCATATCTTTTTCCTCTTGCCATGCTGGGGATTGAACCTCGGACCTTTTGCATAGTAGACAAACGCTCTGCTACCTTGCTACATCCCCAGCCATGTTTACATTTTACTTTGAAACAAATTTTACATTTGCATTAATTCTTTGAGAATTTTATAAAGGCATTTGAGTCCCCACTCCTCCCACACCCATCCTCTTTACCATCACCTCACTCCCCTACCCCCAGCTTTGAGCTGTCTTCTTGTATTTCTTTTTTTTTTCTTTTTAAACAGAGACCAGTTTGTACTGTCCTCCTACCCTGGGAGCAGGGCCTACCCTGGACTACGGACCACCTACGTGGGAGCTATGATCATTTAAGGAAACTGACTTTCCCTCTCCCAGCAGTGATGTTACTTTTTTACAACTATATTTCTAAGATGACTTATTTGCATACATGCTGGCTTTATACACTTTATACACTTATTTGCAAAATGCAGGCATTTTGCCTGCATTTATATCTGTGCACCACGTGTGTGAAGTGTGCAAGGAGACTGGAAGAGGGCATTGGACCCCTGGGAGTGAAAGTTACAGATGATTGTGAGTTGCCATGTGGATTCTGGGAATCAAACCCAGGTCTTCTGGAAGAGCAGCCAGTGCTCTTATTCACTAAGCCAGCCTGGACAATTAATATCAGGCCAAATGTTTATTCTGAAGTAGGTTAGGACAGGGAATAGTGGAGCGACTTGGGGCCTGTTTGGGTTTAGTTATGCACACTCCCTCTGCCTTGTAATGATGCCCTTGGCAGCCTGGCTCCTTTACCTGTGTGTAAATGTATACACAAGCCTCCTCAAACAGCACACCTCAGGCCCACATCAGGCTACATGTACACCACGCTTTGAACAAAAGTTTCAGTTTCTTCATCTCTAATAATTATCAATTTTTTAAAAATTCAAATGTATTCCCAAAGTGGTTGGAGAGATGTTTCAGCCATTGAGCGCTAGGCTTAAAATAATAATAATTTTTTAAAAAGACAAATATATTCCCAATGCATCTGAGTAGAAAGAATAGAAGAACAGATCCAACCTGAAATGGTTTTGGGGTGTGTGCCCACATAAAGGTAAAACTGTGTCATTGAGTAAACTTTGAAGGAGAATTCCTTGATTGTCATCTTAAGCCTGTGTACAATGGTTAAAATCAGAGATATGTGAGAAATAATTATATGACTTAATTTATTAATCAAAAGAGAACAACTTCATACACTTCAGTAACCAAACTCCTTTTCTTGAACCATAACAGGAAGCCTCCTGTCATAACTGGAGTCTGGGAGTGGTTTCTCGCTCCTGTGGACCCCTGATCCTTTACTCGTGTCTCTTCCTGCTTTATACTGTTTACTTTCCTTTTGAATAAAATTTCCTTGCTACTTTGCAAATCTGTGCCAGCCTTTATTTAAAGTAGAAGCCTAAATATTGAAAAACCCAACCCTGACCACCAGGAACAATCCCATGGTTTGAAAGTTGTACTTTATAGGTATATAGTCACAAAAAA
This sequence comes from Mus minutoides, assembly GCA_902729485.2. Classification (NCBI taxonomy): domain Eukaryota; kingdom Metazoa; phylum Chordata; class Mammalia; order Rodentia; family Muridae; genus Mus; species Mus minutoides. The sequence continues at coordinate 72,274 of LR751275.1, read as the reverse complement.
AATTACATAATTTTGATTTGTGTGGTTTCAACATCCGTCAAGTGTTACATCATCCACCTTCATCGGCTAGCCTTAAAGTTTTAAGTATCCACGGTGTTTTACGTAGTTCTGCTCATCCTCTAGTGAGCATCTGGGCTCCTTGCAGTTTTCTATAACAAAGTAAATGCTGCGACTGTCAATTCTATATATGCCTTCTCAGCCCATGTGACAGACATATTCCAAGGGCAAATAACTAGAGGGGAATTTCTGGGCCAAGAAATAGGTGCCTCTAAATTTTATTCATTGTTGCCAAGTTAGTCTGTAAAGTAGATGCCACTGATTGTGGATTTATTTATCTTCTTTATTTCCCATCTCCCAGCGGTGCAAGAGATGCGTATGCTAGTAGTCTCCTTGTACATTTTTCTTCACCCTTGCTCTTTGGAGACAGAGTCTCACTGTGTAGCTAAGCAGCTGTGTAGCTCATTGGTTAGCCTAGAGCCCAGTACATTTAACAGTACATTTCTGGGCTGGTGAGATGGCTCAGCGGGTAAGAGCACCCGACTGCTCTTCCTAAGGTGATAAGTTCAAATCCCAGCAACCACATGGTGGCTCACAACCATCCGATCTGGCTCCCTCTTCTGGAGTGTCTGAGGACAGCTACAGTGTACTTGTGTATAATAAATAAAATAAATCTTTAAAACAAAACAAAACAAAACAAAAAAAACAGTACATTTCTTATACTTGCTCAGCCTCTTAGCGTGCTTCAATCTCGCCTGTAGCCTTTTAACTATTCTGTCACAGTTCCTCAGGTGATTTTCCTTTTGCCCACAATTCTGGATGGTTTTTATTCGTTCTATCTTCCAGTCACTACTTCTCTCTGAGTCTAATCTGTTTGGTGCATCCTTGTTGCTGCCCCCACCCCATCCCCCACACCCGCTCTGTTTCTTGACAGGGTCTTATATCTCAGGTTGTCCTGAAACTCCTTGTGTAGCTGATGAGGACCTTGAAGATCCGATACTTTTCTTTCCAGTCCTTGGTGCTGAGATTACAGATCTGCATCCACCGTGGCTTTATGTGTGCTAGGCAAGCACTCTGTGCTTCATTACCAACCCTTTAAAAGATTATTTCTATTTTATGTGGTCTGAGCACTATTTGTGTGTGCCTGGTTCCGGGGAAGGAAAAAAAAAGGTGTAGGGTCCTCTGTGGTTATAGACAGTTGCAAGCTGCCACGTGGATGCTGGGAATCAAACCCAAGACCTCTGACCAGCGACCATCTCCCCAGCTCCCTGCTTTTCACTTCTTAATGTTTTATTTTATTCTCTCAACAATCTCTTTCTACTTATTGTGCCCTATTTCCATGACTTTCTTGCCTTGATCTTTCCTATTTGATGTGTACTTACTCTGTGGTAGTTTTCATATTGTGTCACCCCAGCTCTCAGAGCATTCTTGTTTGCTAGGTTCTATCTATTCTCCCTAGGAGGAATCCCATGGAATAATTTTCGAGCCGCCTGGTGGGGCCATGTAAAGGATAGACCGGTAGGGATTCTTGTCTTGTTTTGTTTTGTTTTCAAGTTAGGGTTTCTCTGTGTAGCCCTGACTTTCCTGGAACTCACTCCATAGACCAGGCTAGCTTCAAACTCATAGATCCACTTTCCTTTGCCTCCTGAGTGCTGGGTTAAAGACGTGTGCTGCCACCAGCACCCAGCTTTTTATTTTTACTTTATTTTTTCCAGTAGGGATCCTAAGGAGAGCAGCTTTCCTTGGCTGATGAATCCAAAGACCAGGCTGGCCTTGAACTCAGAAATCAGCCGGCCTCTGCCTCCCAAGTGCTGGGATTAAAGGTATGCGCCACCACTGCCCGGCCCTCTTTCCTTTTTTATCTTTTCTTTCTTTCATCCTTTCTTTCTTTCTTTCTTTCTTTCTTTCTTTCTTTCTTTCTTTCTTTCTTTGGCGAAATTCCCCCACATACCCTGGTTTATTGAAACACCACTGTAAGACTCTTTCTTTCATTTGTATAGAAATTTCAAGGTTCAGGAACCTGGCTTTCGTGTGCTTTTGCAAGGTTCCAGCCCCCTGTAGATGATCCAAAGTCCCCTTACCTCACCCCAGAAGCCCAGTGGATACTTTAAAACCATGCTTGTCCTGTTTGACCACGTGGAAACAACCACGTATATAGACTAAGACTCCGAGGTTAACCAGATCTCTGGCAAGAGCAGGCTGTGCATGTGGAAGTTGGCCAAGGGGGAGCAGAAAAGGATAAACAGGGCTCGTCCGGGATTTGAACCCGGGACCTCTCGCACCCTAAGCGAGAATCATACCCCTAGACCAACGAGCCACTGGCAATTATTTCTGGCCAGATGTGTCCTCTCTACCACATCATCATCATTAATTGCAGCAGTTGTGGTTCCTAGGAATGGTTTCTCTGCTGCTCCTCTCAGGCTGGCTCCCAGCCCAGGCAGGCAGTGCTCCAGCAGTCACACAGCCACTCCTCTGCCTAGGACTTCACCCAGAGCTCATACTTCCAAACTCACTGTTGGAAGAAGGGAAGAGAGGGCCAGGCAGGCCCCAACAGATACTTCTTTTTCTTAGGAGTTCTTGCTGTCAATTCCAAGCTGCTCTTCTTTCTTAGCTCCTGGTTAGACCACCAGGAAAAGATGCTTCATACCTGGTAAACTCCTGGGTGCCAGCCCAGAAGCTAGACCAGGCACTCCCTTGTCTAGGCCACCCTGGCTAACCTACTGCATCTCCTTCCATCTGCTAGGAAAGGGAGGCCCTGTCCTATCTCCCTTAAGGGTGATGGTGAAGACTAGGTGATGGAGTGTATAAAATGCTCTACAACAGAAACGGGTGATTGTGGTAACCTAAGACGGGAGGGGTGTGGGTTGTAGGGATGGGGGGAGCTGGAGGTGGGAGGGATTGGGGAATGGGTGGAGGTGGGCGGGTTGGAGGAGTACCTAACAGAAGAGAGGCCGCTTACTGCCTGCTGCCGGCCAGGCATCTGAAGCTGTTTTTTAAATGCAGGACACACAGCTTCTTGGACTTTCTAGAAAACTGGAGACAGGAGTCTGTCCTCACACACCTCCACTGCTCTCCCCACACCAGACAGCCCCTGCTGGGGTGGTGGGGCAGGGAAGCTGTCAAGTGTTAACTCCAAAATCAGTTCTTACTTCAGAAACGACAGGAGATGGGGCTGGAGGCCAGGCTGTGGCACAGCCTTTCAACTGAGGCTCCGGAGGGGAGGCCCGATGACAGCAGGGATTACTAGCACATTTCAGGCCCCCGGGGGCTACATGGTGAGACCCTGTCTCAAGAAGAGGAGGAGGAGGAGGAGGAGGAGGAGGAGGAAGAGGAGGAGGAGGAGGAGATAGTTTGTTCTAGAGCCAAATATGAGAGACCACGACCCAAGAACATAGAATCAGGTTGCCTTAAATATCATTTTCCAGAGTTGTGGCAGTTTCATGAAGCTTTTATAGTTATAGAACAAGAATGTAAGCAATCTGAGTCCCTTTCAGGTACACTGATGGGAATATAAGGTGGGTAGGTTAGAACAGACTGGGAGACATCTCTGCTGGGGTTTCAGCTGCTATCTGATGGCAGTCTTAGTTTATGGATGGTAGAAGCTAGCGGTTTGTTAATACATCTCAAATGTTTCAAGTGATAGTCATAAGGATACTAGGTCAGGCATAGAGGTGGGCAATGAATGGATATTAATGTGGATCAAGACAGCCCAAGATAATTAGCATTCAGATCTACAACATTCTAATATTCCACAGTTATTCAATTCTTCAGTCCAACGTCCTTCCTACTGAGCTTCTGTGGCAGCTAGCAGTTACGACGTTCTGATCAGCCGGTCAGTCTCACAGAACCTTTAACATAGGCATAGCTTGTTTCTGTGAACTTCCATTTGTGAGACCCCAAAGTGTTTCCTCCTGAAATGTACAGCCCCTAAATGCTCCCCCAAAGCCTGTTTCCTGATCTCTAAGAATACAGCCAGTGAGAAGCTCTTTGTTAGCAAGATGTCCCAGCCTGCCTGTCTGTGTCATTGACCCAGAGATAACTCCAAGGACAGCTCACTCCCTCTTCTTGTTCCTTCAGCAAGGCTACCCCGCCCCCAGAGAAGAGCTGTAGCCCAACTCCTCCCAACTCTCCTCCCAACTTCTCCCAACTTCTCACTTTTTCTTTAAAAGCCTCCTACTGTTACCCCAGCCCCTGGGGCAAAAGGAGTTCCTCCTCAGCTGGCTGATAATAAACCCTCCTGCATTTTGCATCAAGTGCGGTTTCTCTCGAGTTTTGGGGGGCGCCAACTCATCCTGGGACAGGAGTGACCCTGCTTCAGGGGTCTTACACATTCACAGGACGATGATCTACCCACAGCCTAAGGGTACTGGGGGGGGGGGCGCTGACAGGTGGGAAGGATCCCCAAAGAGGTGAGATCATGGTTCAGATTCGAGGGCCCTGTAGGAGAAGCAGTGGTCTTAGCCTGGCCTATTTCACACCTAACACACATGGAACCCTTGCTTGCTTTTGGCAGGGGCTCCGTGGGGGCAGAGATCTGTCTTAATGGTCTTTGAGTCTAACCCTGTGCCTGGCCTTTGGCAAGCCGGATGGTGCCAGTGGCTCTCAGCAGATCTGTATGCCTGGTCTGCTTAAGCACGTGGCAGGACCAACCTTACTGAATTCTCCATGTCACTGTGCCTGCAGTTGCCACTTAGCAGAGGTCTATGAGAGGAATAATCGAACGAATGAAAGCCCCAGGCATGTGCACACACAAAAGAAACTCCAAGTGGAAACAGATGTTCAGGGAAGTCCTGCGTAGAGCCCCACCCCTGTGAAGTGATACCTTTGAAGAATGAGTAATGGCCTCACTTCTGTGAGTGGACTAGCCAGCTTTCCTTTGCTCCCAGGTTGTTAAAGTTTTATTATGGCCACTCAGGAGTTTCTGTACCATATAGGAGACTGCTCACTAGTCACTGTGGGGAGTGGGGGGGAGAAGGGCTCATTTAGTCTCCAACCACAGAGGCTTTTTCCTGTAGCTGTTCCAGCGCTTCAACTGGCTTATAAATATGACTCTACTCAACATGTCATCCCGTGACCACAGTGCACATTTTTGAAATTGTTCTCTTTGGTGGGTGGGGGAGGGGTCTTTGCTGAAGATGTCAGAGCTGAAACTCCACTTAGGTCTCAGGCAGTGCTTTTGGGTGGGGGAGGGCTCTGGATTTGGGGCAGGCTTGTTCTTCTCTGTGTGGCCTTTCTGGAGCATCATACTGTTCACTGAACGCTGGCCACCTCATCTCTTCAGTTTCCCACGCTTTCAAATGCTTCCTGCACAGGAGGAAGGGAAGGGGAGTGGGGAGAGAGCGTCCTGGTAGAGGAAATCCACCAGCATCTGCCTTCAGTTTAGTGCCAGACTTAAATGGCTGTGCCCTGGATTCATGCTGTTAGATTCCAGGCCCGTCATGGTTCACATGTTTCTACATCAAACAGAATTTTCTAGAGAGGCTCCTGGATGTACCTCTGGAGCGCCATCATTTTCTCCCAAGCTTGAGGAGGGCTTGGGGAACCCCCCCACCCCCCGTCATATCCAGTAAAGGAAGTCAGACCATCCTGATTACAATCACGTATCTGGAGAATCTTTTTAAAAATGATTTATTTATCTATTTAATGTATGTGAGTACACTGTAGCTGTACAGATGGTTGTGAGCCTTCATGTGGTTGTTGGGAATTGTATTTAGGACCTCTGTTCACTCCAGTCAGCCCCGCTCACTCAGTCCCTGCTCATACAGCCCAAAGATTTATTTATTAAGTACACTGTTGCTGTCTTCAGACACACCCAAAGAGGGTGTCATTATGGGTGGTTGTGAGCCACCATGTGGTGGCTGGGATTTGAACTCAGGACCTTCTGAAGAGCAGTCAGTGCTCTTACCTGCTGAGCCATCTCGCCAGCCCATGTCTGGAGAATCTTGTGGGTCAGTACTCAGCAGAACTGTTACAACACAAGTCAAACTCATTGTCACCTGTGTATCAAAAGCTGGCTGGTAAAATGGCCCAGTGTGTGAGGGTGACTGTTGCCAAGGCTGATGGACCCAGATGGAGGAAGGAGAGAACCACCTCCCACAAGCTGTTCTCTGACCTCCGCATGTGTTCCAGGGCACGAGCTAATCCTAGTTGTCTCTGAAAGGGTTAACTTGAGTAGGTGGAGCCTGTATATTCTTTTGGTAATTTGTTGAATTTTATAAATACTGAGCAGAGAAGAAAAATGATTAGGACAAGGAAAACACATCTCAAACCTCCAGATACCAGACTTTCCCCTTGGACCAGAGGAGCCCATGGATTTCTGGAATTCTGCCTCACCCAGTGCTTCTGTGCTGTGAGTCCATCTTGGGAGTCAGTGATATAGTGATGACTTCTTGTGTCTGCTGTTGAGGACATTGCTTATTGTGTCCCACCAACGTCTTGCTTGTGAAGTCCCCCCGAGAGGCATTCTTACCTGTCACGGCCCTGAGAGTGGGTAGTTTGCATTACCTCCTGCATAGACTCTCCCACTCTTCACTCTGTGAAGGAGTTCCTTCTGGAGTGCATGAAGCTAATTCTGTGACCCTGATCATCTCTCACTTTCAGACTTTTAACTCGGTGTTGCTGCTTTTCTTCTGCTCTGCTGTTCATTCACGGATTCCTCCGAGTCTACTGTCATCTGTTTGGGAGTAAGAGTCTGTGACCCCTTGATGAGAATAGAAGAAAAACCCCTGAAATGGTTAAGGAAACATCCCTCTGTCCCAGGGTGCAGAATGTTTATAATGTACAGCTAAATCAGTTGTTCACAAATGGAGGGGAGGGGGCGCTTTTTCCTTAGGGAGGAGCAGTTGGCCACGAAGGTCAGAGAAACTCAGACTGTCAGGGAGAATATATTTAGAAATAAAAATGCAGGCAGCGTCTTAAGAAAGGAAAAGTAGGGGTTCAGCAGTTTAGAGTTTGCTGTTCTGGTAAAGGGCCGGACCATTCCTACCACCTACACTGGGCAGCTCACAGCCAGGGCTCTGTAGATCCAGCTGCAGGGGAATCTGACACACTCTTCTGGCCTCTGCTTAGACCCACATGGTCATGTGCACACTTATACACACATACATACTTACATTTTTTTTCTTTTTTTTTTTTTGGTTTTTTGAGACAGGGTTTCTCTGTATAACCCCGGCTGTCCTGGAACTCACTTTGTAGACCAGGCTGGCCTCAAACTCAGAAATCTGCCTGCCTCTGCCTCCCCAGTGCTGGGATTAAAGGTGTGCGCCACCACGCCCGGCTACATTTTTTTTTTTTAAGAAAGGAAAAGCATTCCCAAGAATGAGAGTGGGCTAGTGAGCCAAGGAAGAAGTCAAGGAGAGTTCCTCCAATTTGGTGTCATGGTCCTTCCTTCCTCCTTTGCCCCATGCCCTATTCTCAGAACCTCCCATCTGTCCCCTACTGCATAGCTTCAAGGTCACTGGAGAGGTGATCCTCTGCCTGGTGTTGGTGAGAATGTCTGCTTTGGTGATACTCGTTGGCTTCAACCTTACTGGGTCATCTATCACATCTTAACTGGGTCTAGGATCCTTCCAATTTGGGTCTATTCTTTTATCCCAAGCCCTCTGATATGGAAGGGGACTGTCTGAGCAGGTATCTGGGCATCCGTGAGGCTAACAAGGTGGCTACTACTTAGCCTTACATAAGGAGTAAGAGAGCCCCGGGTGTCTTGAATCCATGACAGTCAGAAACCACAGGAAGCAGCTGAGGCTGACTTGTGCAATGCTTGTTGAGTTGACACGTGCCATGTGGCCTTTGGCTCTGTCCTCAAGCCCTGCCCAGGTGGTTTCTGGACTCTCAGATGAATTTTATCTCTATTTATTTATTTATTTATTTATTTATTTATTTATTTATTTATTTATTTTAGTTTTTTTTTGAGACAGGGTTTCTCTGTATAGCCCTGGCTGTCCTGGAACTCACTTTGAAGACCAGGCTGGCCTGGAACTCAGAAATCCGCCTGCCTCTGCCTCCCTAGTGCTGGGATTAAAGGCGTGCGCCACCACGCCTGGCTAGTCTTTCCCTTTCTGAATGATCTCTGTCCATTGATTTTGACTTAGGATTCAAGAGACTGCAACAAATATCCTGATTGGGCTAAGTTTTGGTTTTGATTCTTCAAATGATTTATTTATTTTAATTTTAATTTTATATGCATTGGTGTTTTGCCTGTATTATGTCTGTTTGAGGGTGTTGGATCCCCTGGAGCTGGAGCTACAGAAAGTAGTGAGCTGCTATGTGGGTGCTGGAAATTGAACCGGGGTCCTCTGGAAGAGTGGACAGTGCTCTTAACTCCTGAGCCGTATCTCTCCATCCTTTGAGTTTTTATTTCTTGTTGTTTTGCTTAAAGAATTTTTTCTAAGTATTTTTGTTATTTTAATTGTATTTAGGGCTCTCTCTCTCTCTCTCTCTCTCTCTTGTGTGTGTGTTTTGTGTGCACACACACATGAGAATACAAGTATCTGCAGAGGCCAAAAGAGGGCATTGGGTCTCCTGAAGATGGAGTTAAGTACTTTTAGCCAGTGAGACATCTCTCCATCTCTGGCTTAAAACACACACACACACACACACACACACACACACACACACACACACACACAGTCAGGCCTATGAGAACCAACTCACACAGGTTTGCTTACTGCATGGGACACACACTTTTGCTTTTAGACTTCTCTAAGTCTAGGAAAAGGCAAAGGTGGCTGAGAGGATGGTCCAATGGTGAGGGTGGGATGCTCTACAGGCGTAAGGACCTGAATTCAGAGTCCCAGAGTCTAGCCTCCTCCCCCACAATCCCCACCTTTCAGCATGTCCCCTCCCACCTACACGGCTATTCCTTTTGAGTTTTCATAACCTACTGGGTTCTGTTACTGCTGCTGGGTGCAGATGATCTTATTGGCTTGATCCTGTGCAGGTAACCATGGCAGCAGTGAGCTCATGTCCAGGTCATGTCCAGAAGATGCATTTCACAGCACTTCCCTGATCCTCTGACTTCTATATTCTTTCTGTTCTCTCTTCTGTGATGGTTCCTGAGCTTTGCCTTGAGTGTGTGTGTGTGTGTGTGTGTGTGTGTGTGTGTTTGAGAGAGAGAGAGAGAGAGACAGACAGACATACATACATACATACAGACAGACAGACGGAGACAGAGAGAGACAGAGACAGAGAGAGAGAGAGAGAGAGAGAGAGAGAGAGAGATAGACGGAGACAGAGAGAAAGAAGCTCCATTCAGAGCTGAACACTTCATAGTCCCTGCTCTCATCCCATTTGACCAGATGAGCCTCTTCATTAACCGCTGCCCACTGCAGAGAGAGGCTTCCTAGGCTAAGGTTGGGAGCAGCACTAATCTACGCGTATAAGCATAAATATTTAAAAGTCAGTTTGACAACATGTACAATTCAGTAAAACAATAGTAATTTTGGCTAGAGCCCATGACTTCCCCAAGCTCTGGGCTTTTAAAAATATTTACAGTACCAGGTATGGATGCCCCTCCTGTGGACCAGGCCTAAAATCCAAGCAGGAAGTTACCCCACAACCTCTATGCTGTTATAGTATTAATGGACACATCTCACCTGGCATGTGGATATTATGGCTGTTAGGGTTCACTACTGGGTAAAATTGACACTTCTCTGCCGCCCACCCCCTGCCATGACCTAGAGGGCACCTGCTGGCACTATATAAGCTAGCCTGCAGAAAAGTGTTCAGGTGAGTTCCAGCTTGATTTCTCTTACATACAGTGTTCAGCAGTAAAGTCTTACCATCTAGTTATGGTGGGCAAGAAGGAGCAATGGCAAATAGCTTGTGTTGTTTCTGGGACCCCTGGGACCTCCCTGACTGGTAACTTGTATGGAGATATCTCATGCCCCGTACTGAGATGTTCACTTAATAACTCAAATAGTCTGGGAGAAGCATTATTCACTGTGCAGGGTACTGTGTTCCAACACCTTCTAAAACATCATATTTTTAACTTTCTTTTAAAAATTATGTGTATGAGTGTTTTGCTTGTGTGTATGTATGAACACTGTGAGCATGTCTGGTGTCTGTGGAGGCCAGAGAAGTATGCTGGATCTCCTTGGAATTAGTTAGTCAGCTGGAAGCCACCGTGTGGGTGTTGGGAGCCAAACCTGGGTCCTATGTAAGAGCAGTGAGTGCTCTTAATCACGAAGCCGTCTTTCTGGCCCTCATATTTTAGTTTGCTGTGATGGTTTGAATGAGAAATGGCCCCTATAGGCTTCTGTATATGAGGAGTACTTGGTCCACCATTGATGGCTGGGGAGGTAATGGGATTTTTAGGATGTAGCACATTGGTGAAGGAAGTGTGTCATGAGGGACCAGCTTTAAGAGCTTGTAGCCTTTCCCACGCCCACTCCTCTCTGCTTTCTATTTGAGGCTGGGTGCGACGATGCTAACTCTTGGTGTCCTTCCCTAACAGTGAACCCAGTCTATTCAGAATAGAGTTTCATTCTCTTCTGCTCTAATGTAAAGGAAGCCTAGTCTAAGAAGCAGCCTAACCTGGCTGGCTGCAGGTCTACCTACATAAGAAGGCCTCACTGCAGAGGCCCAACACATAGTAGTGGTTCAAGGGACCTAAGGCAGGATGCAGTTGCTTCTGTACTGTCCCACAGTGGCTATTTAAAATGCTCCCAAGGGGGCCTCCCCACTCATCCTCTTCCTGTTTCCCGAGTCGGATTCTCAGGTCTCTGGATAGGGACACTCAGATGAACATCTTTCACAAAGGGTGAGATGCAGAGTAGCCTGAAGCCAAAGGCAGAGGTGGGAATGAGGTATGGCAGCATCTCCAAAGGATATAGGTCAGCATCCTCCAGGCCACGGAAACCAATACTGACCCCAAAGCACCCAGCCTTGCTATCCAGGTTTCTGACCTCAATCTCTTATCCTCTGAAGAACACAATCAATCAGCTTTGGGCTCATGAAAGGTTTAGATGAGAACTAAGAGATCTCTAATCCGGGACTTTGTCTTTGGGAGGCTTAGGATAGTTCAGAGTCTCAACTGTATCTTTAAAGGAGGGTGCTGTAGGGAAGGGTGATAGCAGAAGAATCGTCTAGAAGAGGGAGCGGAGGTGGTAGCGAGGGCATCCCGAGCAGGAGATGTTGGGAGAGGACGAGTTTTACCTGTTTCAGAATATCTCCTCGGTGGGGCCCTGGGATGGACCTCAGTACCACCTTGCGCCTGTCTGGGCCTTCCACCTCCAGGCAGCCTTCATGGGATTTGTCTTTTTTGCGGGGACCCCACTCAATGCCACAGTGCTGGTGGCCACACTGCATTACAAAAAGTTGCGACAGCCCCTCAACTACATTCTGGTCAATGTATCCCTTGGGGGCTTCCTCTTCTGCATCTTCTCTGTCTTCACAGTCTTCATCGCCAGCTGTCACGGATACTTCCTCTTTGGTCGCCATGTTTGTGCTCTGGAGGCCTTCTTGGGCTCTGTAGCAGGTACTGAAGGCAACTGGGGCTGGAGAGAGGGCCCTTAATTATCCTGAGCAGTTGGACCTCTAACAATGGGCTGTGTGAGCATTAAACTCCATTCCAACTCTCTGAACTTGCTCAGTTACACCTATATTCCACTCCAGGCTCAGGGAGTCTGTCTACCCCATTCTTTTCACGTTTGCCGCAGGTCTAGTGACAGGATGGTCATTGGCTTTCCTGGCTTTTGAACGCTACATTGTCATCTGTAAACCCTTTGGCAACATCCGCTTCAACTCGAAGCACGCACTGTTGGTGGTCCTGATTACTTGGACTATTGGTATCGGGGTGTCCATCCCACCCTTCTTTGGCTGGAGCAGGTGAGAGGATAGGGCAGTGCTCTGATGTGGGACGAGAGATTGGGCAGAACCTTTTATTCTTTGACCTGAGTTGGTAGAGTAAGGAGGAAAAGCTGGAGACATCAATGGTTACTCTGCCATTATAATTACTGTAGTGTCTTCTGGCATTCTTCCAACTGGAGAAGCCAATCCAGAAGCTAACCCCACTTTTCCAGTTCTCAGAATGAATGTTTGGTCCTTTTCAGGTTCATCCCTGAGGGCCTGCAGTGCTCCTGTGGCCCAGACTGGTACACTGTGGGCACCAAGTATCGAAGCGAGTACTACACCTGGTTCCTCTTCATCTTCTGTTTCATCATTCCTCTTTCCCTCATCTGCTTCTCCTACTCCCAGTTGCTGAGGACTCTCAGAGCTGTGAGTGGGTTTTGAGAGGGGTAGGGAAGAGTAACTCAGGAGGCCCCAGGAGAGATAGTATATGTCCTCCTCAGGACACGTCTATGGTCAGATAGGAGTATTGGAGAAGTGGGGAGTGAAAACACAGTTACAACTCATTGGTAGAGCGCTTACCTAGCAGGTGTGAGGTACTGGGTTCCATCCCCTGCACGAGAGGTAGTGGGCGAAGGAGTAAAAGACCAGAGAGAGGAGGGGCGATGATGGGATCTTTTCTAGTGTCAGAGCTGAGGATGCTCTTCATGATGCCTCCCTCAAGGGAAAGCTAACCCTAGCCAGGAGAGGGCTTTGACCCTTGCGCTCAATTCCAGGTGGCAGCTCAGCAGCAAGAGTCAGCTACGACACAAAAGGCTGAACGGGAGGTGAGCCATATGGTGGTGGTGATGGTGGGATCCTTCTGTCTCTGCTACGTGCCCTATGCTGCCCTGGCCATGTACATGGTCAACAATCGGAACCACGGGCTGGACTTAAGGCTTGTCACCATCCCTGCCTTTTTTTCCAAGAGCTCCTGTGTCTACAACCCCATCATCTACTGCTTCATGAATAAGCAGGTAAAGCTGTCTTTTATCTACATTCCCACAAGGTTCTGGTCCATCAGACGCTGGTTCTTCCCCTATTGATGTCTTTGTGACTCAGTGCCCTGGCCTCCACACAGGGCTTACAGATGAGGAAAAACCACAGAATAGTCCAAGCAGGCCAGGATGCCCTTGGTAGGCACATGAACCCAGAGTAATACTGGAACAAGGGGAGGCTAGATCTTGAGCCAGAAAAATCAAATGGAAAGAGTGGGAAGGGATGGGAAATGCCCCCCCCCCCACTTCATTTAGCAACGGTAGAGATGGAACAAAGGACCTTAAACATGCTAGGCAAATACCCTTATCACTGAGTTATACATCATCCCTACTCTTTCTGTCTTGGTGAAAAATAACACCAACAGTAACAGGTGTCAAGTAACATCAACAGTAACAGATGTCTAGCTTTTCTTTCTTTCTTTTTTTTTTTTTTTTTTTTTTTAAAGGCGTGCACCACCACGCCCGGCAACAAACCTTTTTTTTTTTTTTTAAAGATTTATTTTATTTATTATATGTAAGTACACTGTAGCTGTCTTCAGACACTCCAGAAGAGGGCGCCAGATCTCGTTATGGATGGTTGTGAGCCACCATGTGGATGCTGGGATTTGAACTTATCACCTTCGGAAGAGCAGTCGGGTGCTCTTACCCGCTGAGCCATCTCACCAGCCCTTTTTTTTCTTTTTTAAAGATAGGGTCTGAGTAACACTAGCTGTCCTAGAACTCCTATAGAAACCAGGCTGTCCTTGAACTCAAGAGATGGTCCTGCCTCCTACCCCGAGTGCTGGAGTCAAAAGATGTGCAACCACCACATAAGTCCAGCCTTCTGCAAACCTTTAATCCAGCTTAAAGTCTAGCTGCAGGAACAAGGAGTTAAAGGTGAAGTTTAGGTAGTATTCAGGATAAGGAATGACAAACACTTTTCTTTCTAGTTCCGGGCTTGCATCCTGGAGATGGTGTGCAGGAAGCCCATGGCAGACGAATCTGACACGTCTGGCTCTCAGAAAACAGAAGTTTCTACTGTTTCTTCTAGCAAAGTTGGCCCTCACTGAGGACCCTCAGCTGGTCTGCTAGCAGCAAACACAATGCCACATTTAAGTATCTACATCTCCACTAGAATCCTAACCATTAACAATGCAGGGAGAAGATGGGGAGTGGTGGCACTCTGGTGAGTCACCTTCATTTTCCTGTTACTCTCTGCCTGTAGCAGGGCCACACGGGCCATTTCAACAGTCAGTTTCTAAGTGGCACCTTCACCTCTGGAGAACTGTGAGAGAAGGGCTGCGTTTCTGGTTTATGGGTAACACTTTCTTTTTTGGTCATTTTTTTTTTCCCTCCCTGATGGGGATCTGAGATGATATATCCAGGATTAGAATAAGCTTGGCATGGGGCAGTGCCAAGAGAAGGCAGCAGACACCGGGCACCTGCAGTGAATGGAAGAGCTTCCTTATGTGGCCTCTCCCAGTTGCTGCACTCTGGGCTATGGCTGCCATGGTCATAATGGCCCCACCTTATTCGTCTGACACAGAGTTATTCTAGGTGTTCTCCCCTTCATTTGGCTAAATGTAATCATTTAAGCTATGTGTTGATTAAAGTAAGTGTCTTAATCTCTTGATGTCCTCAAATGAATCTGCATGTTTCAGTGGCATTTATAAATCAACCCCAAGTGTTAAAACATCTTCCTTTATACTCTCTTACACCTGCTGCTCCTGGAAAATGAGCCCCTTGAAACGAAGAAGTGTGTGTTGAGTTATCCGCAAGGAATGCTGGGTACTGATGTCAGGCACTGGAAGGTAGGAAGGCTGTAGCTGTGAGAAGGAGCCAGAAACCTCAGGAATAGAAAAGGACTGAGTGTGAGGGAGAAATGGAAGTGATAAAGACCACAGAGATGTATATTCATCTTAGTAACCTGAGGGTTAAAGGCTGGAATACAGTAATTCTTAAAGAGGCCCACTGATAAAGAGGTGGGTAAATGGAGTTGGGAAAATTCCTTTTCTGACATTTTATCATAGAACCCTAACCTACAATTCCATGTCTTTCTTCCTTGGTTCTTTCTTTTTACTGATTTATTTCATGTGTATGAGCATTTTGCCAGCGTGTGTGACTATGTGAGTGTTGGGTCCCCTGACACTGGAGTTACAGACGGTTGTAGGCTGCTATGTGGGTGCTGGAAATTGAACCCAGGTCCTGAGGAAGAGCAAACAGTGCTCTTAAGTGCTGAGCTATCTCTTCAGCCCCTTCTTGGTTTCTTGAGGCAGGGTCTCTGTATGCAACCTTGGCTGACCTGGAATATAATCACATTTCCAAGAGAATAAGACACATAAGCCCTTGATGAATGTAAACAGTTTTATTCAGAAACAGATAGGTACCTGTTTGCATTACAGAATATAAAACTTGGTTTACACTCTATAAAAAAAAGAACCAATACTCAAATTCAAGAGAGCTTAGCATTCACAGGGCACACTCTATAGACATGAGACCACTGCTCACTGCCTCAGACTTGATTTAAACCAGAAACCCACACCCAAACCCCAACACTATGTGGGGCTTATAGACATTAGGGCTCAGTTCTTGCACCCAGGTCCAGAGGATGCCGTCCTAGCAGACTCAGCTTGCTGGGTAAGTGTGTGATTTTCACGCCAGCGTTAGGCTCTGTGCACCTAATGAGGTGTAATGCCCTCTTGCCACATAGTGTATGGCATGCCCTTTGTAAGCCAGGGTTGGTGGCATTAATTATCTCTGGTCTCCTTAACAATACAGTTGAGGATCTGGAAGGCAGTGATGTTCATTACTCCTATACTGGGGTTAAAAACTTAAGAGTGTATCTGCTATCAAGAGCTTGATGCAATGGCTAAGGTAAAGTTACACCACAACTGGGCTTTTTTACCACATCAGGCCACCCACCTCAACTGAATTGTGGAAGACCAAAGGGAAGTCTAGGTTCAGATATGGCCATTACCCAGCACCACCTGAATGTATTGTTCAGAGATATAGGAAGTAATAAAGATTATACAGATGTGTATTCATCTTAGTAACCTGAGGGTTAAAGACTTGGGATACAATAATTCTTAAGAGGCCCATCAATATGAGACCAAAACATAGGCGAATGGAGTTGGCAATAGATGATTTGTTTTTTTAAAAAAATAAGGATGGCAACCTGATGATCTACAACCCTCCTACCTACCCCACCTTTTCGTGTCAGAGAGAAAGGGAGATGAGAAAACGGGGTGTATGTCAGGAAGGGTGAGCAGTGGTCCTCAAACCAAAGAGCCCCCTCTGCACATCCTTCTATCCTTGAGGCAAAGCTCAAGCCCTGGTGGACAGAGGCCTGGAGAAGAGTGGTTTGCCTTCTGAGGTATGAGGATCCCTGGCCCAATCAGCAGCATGAGGTTTAGGAGCCAGCCCACAAGGTAAGAGCACTGCCAGCAAGCCTGTAACTAATACTGCTATTTAGCTCCTGCTCTCAGGAGGAAAGGGGGAAACCCGCTGTATTAGGAAGTTCAATGCTTTCATGGAAGGTGCCCAAATTGTTTATCTTAGTCCAATTCCCATTCAGTGATCATTTTTCCTGTTAAAGGCACTTTCAATGTCATGATTGGAAAAGAATCAACTTTAACTGCAGTAAAACCAAGGTTAATTCTTAGAAGGGGCTGGATAGGGCCTTACAGTGATTTCAAATAAGAGTAAGATGCATGCCCTGCATAAACTTTGTTCTTGTTTTCCAGCTGTTTCTAGTTGGAAGCAGCTCTATAAAGAGCTAGAAATAGCCCCGTGAAGACATCATACACACTACTTGGTTGATTTTTCAAGACACTGGCCCTAATTCTTCCTAGCACAGCTGTGTCTGACAAAATTAGCCAACAGCTAGTCCTAAAGGGGAAAAAGAATGCCATCGAGTTGTGTCAAGCTGTCTTACAGCACAGGGCTCTCTGCTTGCCCAGACAATGGCAGGCTCGGTGGCTGGGCCTGTGACAACCGAGTAGCTACTCGTGCAATGAGACTTTTCAACAGGCGAGATAAAGCATTCTCTCCCTAAGCATCAATCCCGAAGCACGTGGTTCTCCTTTTGCTTTTTCTCTCCTGAACATTTCTTATTGATCTCAGGCTTTAAAAAAATTAGTTAAGTGAGAATTATAAAAACTATGGTAAAGGATTGAGAACGTGTAAATGCTAATGTCTGCCTACAAGTGTGGGTGGAGGATCTCGATCCTTCATAGTATACCCCCAACTAGAGAACAATACAAAAATAAACACACCATGTTATACATTATCCAAAGTGTAAACCTACAGACACAAGTGTACTAATCAGAGTTGTTCCTCAGAAGCTCGGGTTCCCTCCAGCCCCTCGGAGCGGGGAGGAGTGGGGACGGGTGATTTCACTATCTCAATATGCCTTTTCATGTCTTAAAAAGTTTGTAATAACAGTCTCAGTAGCGCAAACAATTTTATGTGAAACCAGAGCTGTAAAAATAAATTACTTTTGAAGAAATGTAGGTTCCTCTGTCTGCAGCTCAGAACTCATCATGTCGTACTAAGGCCTCCCCGAAATCTGTGGCCTGGCTGCCCACAAATAAATCATACTTGTCGACAATCTCCTCCTTGGTGAGCTTGCCATCCTGAAACCAGAGTGCACAGTGAATTGAGGTCATATACTTACTATTCCAAATTCAGAAAGACTGCTATAAAATAGTAGAGACTGTAATAACTTAAGGTTTTAGTTCCCTCTACGTGAAAACATGCTATCTCCTATCCCTTCTACACACATACACACACACACACACACACACACACACACACACACACCATCATGAAAGTCATTAGTGAGCTGAGGATATGGTTCCGTGTAAAGTGTTTGCCTTACAAGACTGAGGTCCTGGATTTGACCCCTGAACTTGGAAAGACAGAAGGAAGGATTGTTTAGAACCAGCTTGGGCTACAGAGGGAGATTCTATCTCAAAGGAAAAAAAAAAAAAGCCAAAAGTGAAATGGCAGATCAAATGTACTCAACAACTTCAGGACAGAGCTGCGTATTTGCTCCCTTTGGAGGCAACTATGGGGCAGCTGCTAGGTATGGGTGGGAAATGGCCACTAACATTGGGCTGATTCTTCAGGGAGCATAATACCAAGGTGTAACAGGAACAGTGACTTCTCCAGGGCCAAACCTCATCTCACCTCCACAGTAACTAGATGAGCCACACCCAAAGAAGGCTCGGTTGCTCATCTCAATCAGCACCAAGACTCTTCAGAGAAGCCTACTCATCCTCACTGTTCAGGGCCTGACAGCTGGCTGCTGAGGTGGGGCTGAGCAAGACCTCAGAACTGACCCACCCTTAAAAGGCTCCAAGAAACAGCACCTGAAGCTCAGAGAATGCTCAAAACAGCAAAAATTCTGGTCTTCAATATGCAGCTCTCTGAAAAGGTGACAGAGCTTATCTAAGCACCTCACACAATTTTCAATTTTAACAGAGTCCAGAAAAGGGCCAGTTTATAACCCCATGTAAAGGGCTCAAATTTTAAGAATTTATTTGCTGCTAGGAGTGGTGGCACACACTTTTCATCTCAGCATTGAAGAGATGCTGGTTTACACTGTAGTTTCAGGCCAGCCAGCAAGGGCTTTATATTGAGAGTGTCAGTCAGTCAGTCAGTCAGTCAGTCTTGTTCTAAAATGTGATATACATGTGTGCGTGTGTATTTGATGTACGATGGCACTAAGGAGTGAGCCTGTAGTAGGTAAAAGAATGCAGGAGCAAAGGAAATGTTGGATCTAACAGCAACAATGGATAGCCTCAAAATATTCATAAAAAACAAAAATATAAAGCAAATAATTATGACAAGTATATTGTCTAATTAAGATGAATGGGACATGCTCTGTATGCATTTTTAATCTGTTAAATAAACAGCATATTAATAAGGCTTAATTATATCACTGCATATTTTAAAGTGACTGTCTAAAATAAAGTTTATTTTGGGTTAAAAAAAAAGAATGCAGGAAATAACAATTTTTTAAAAAGAAAATCTCCTGGGAATTCAACACTTAGAGGTGATATGTGCTGGGTTAGGCTTTCTATATCATGTTCTCTGCTCTAGTCCAGGTTTCTCCAACACTACCAACACTATGAGCACAGAGCAAGAGATTTCCAAAATGAGGCCAGATAGTTAGTGCTACCCGTAGACTTCTGGTCATTAAATTTAGGTCCTTGCAGACTTACAGTAATTAAGACTCTAACAATACTCTGTCTATTTTGATGAAATCTGTTGAAGGCAACCCCCTAGAAAAGCCTCTGGACACTGCTAGACTGCTTGGCCGGGACAACTCACCTTGTTTTGATCTGACTCATAGACTAGATGCCTGGCTTCTGCCTCTGCGTGGTCATAGTCTGAGGGGAGGATCCAGTCTTTGGTCTCTTCCTTGTCCATCTTCCCATCCCGGTTCTTATCTCGAAACTCAACGAACTGTTCTCGCTCTGTCTTTACCCACTCTGGCTCATCAGCATTCCCATCATGACTGTACATGTCACCTGTGCACAGAGACAAACAACAGAGGAATCAGGCTTGGTCCAAAGGCTGCCTCCGTCAATCTGGCTTAGTCCTTCTCGGCACCCAGGAGCAGCCACAGTTTTCTCAGGCCAGAGAGACTTTAGAAAGCAAGGTGTGTTTGCTGTTCATCTTTCAACAATAGTGTTCCCAGCTGCTGACTGAGTGACAGGAAGGCAGAGCCTGCATCTCTGTATTTCTGGTGGTGAAGCTGAGCATGGTGGTGAAGCTGAGCATGGTGGTGAAGCATTTTTGTTAAGCCCAGCACGTTGAGAGGCTGAGGCCTCTTTATGGGGTTCAAAGCTAGCTTGGGCTACATGAGAGCTTGTCTCAAAATAAAAAGTAATTAAGTTGACTGGTACCAAGTAAGAGTTCCTTTCTTACTGCATTGCATCTCACTCCAAGAATTCTAAATTCTCAAGGAAACTGCACTTACTAACCAACACCTACATAAGTGCACTAAGCCAGTAGCCTTCAATCAGGACAAGCAGAAGAACACCCAAGAGTACACTGAGAAGGGACAACCGTCAAAGAATCAAATCCCTGATTCTCAACTTCAAAACTCTTACAATGTGGCATGGCTTCTACTTGGTTTTCCTTCTTAGAATATCCTCCTTCTTCACTTGTAATGAAACCTAATAGAGTATAAGAAACTCTAGAGATGATTAAAAACATTGGTGTTGGTCTTTAGAAGGCAGATGGGCAGGAAAATTGTTAACAAATACTTTCACATGTCAAGAGACTTCTAATTTTTTGTGTGTAAATAAAACAAAAACAGTCTAAATTTTAGCTATGAGATCATTGAAAACAATTTTGGTGATGAATTACATCATAAATTTTGGCACGTAACTAAAGGCACTAGGAGAACAGAGCATGGCTGCCACACATCTCCACTCCACAGACAGGGCTTCTGTGGTTTCTCTTCTTTTAATTGTGTGTGTGTGTGTGTGTGTGTGTGTGTGTGTGCGCACACGCGCACACACACGCCTGCATTTATGGAACTGCAGGTGCCTACAGAGTTCAGAAGGCAGTGTCTGATGCTCTGGAGCTAGAGTTTCGGTGGTAGTTCGGTAGTGAGCTCTCTGAAGTAGGTGCTGGGAACCAATTTTGGATCCTCTGTGAGAGCAGCTTTAACCCTGAGCCCTCACTTCAGGGTAATGACATATAACTGCCATTTACAAATAGAAAGCTAGCTGGAAAAAATTAACAGATATATTTTTGGTTTTTTTTATGGTAACATGTGTACAGTAAGTGCTATTTTGTTCCATTGGTTTTGAGGCAGGATTTTAGTCTAGATAGGCCTTAAACTGGAGACATTCCTCCTGCCTTAGCCACTCAGCTCTGAATTAACAATTTAAGAACAATGTGATCTGTCAGACATTTAAAACACTAAGCTTAACTCTGGAAAACAATATTTTAATTTAGATACACAATAAACTTGCAAGTAATTATGTCAGGACAATTAAAGCTTCCAAGATAAAACCAATCAAGAAAAACTACAAATATGTTTGTGAAAAATAAAATAAAATAAAATCCAAATAGTAGAGAATAGATTATATTTTCATTTTCTCAAGACAACACTATTTCTGTCCATATTTTGACTGATAAACAGGATGAACATCCCTACAAAATTAAACAAAAATCAACTGCAACCAGGGAATGGTTAAATGTTGCCAACCAAATATTGGCATTTGAAATTATATAGAGAGGGGGCTGGAGAGATGGCTCGGTGGTTAGGAGCACTAACTGCTCTTCTAAAGGTCCTGAGTTCAAATCCCACCAACTACAGTGGCTCTTAACCATCTGTAATGAGATCTGACACTCTTCTGGTGTGTCTGAAGACAGCTACAGTGTACTTAAACATAATAAATAAATCTCAAAAACAAACAAACAAACAAACAAAAAACAAAGAAATTACATAGGGCTGGACTAGAGCTGAGTGGCAGAGACCCTACCTAACAAGTCAAAGCCCTGGGCCTGACCTAACATATACATATCAACAAAAGTAAATAAATGGGTTTCTAGTTTAATGAAGGAAAAATATGTATATATTTTACATATTTACCTCTATGCATACATCTATAACTCAAAGTACTATTTTCCCTTTAACAACTAACGAATGCAAAAATAACAGCTGGATGTGATGATGCACATCTTTAATCAGATGGCAGGAGGCAGAGAGAGGCACGTTTGAGGTCAGCCTGGTCTACATAGTGAGTCTCGGAAAGCCAGAGCTACACAGTGGCAGCCTGCCTCAAAACCCAGCTATTGACATTTACTGAGTGTTCATGTACGCAGGCATTGAGACCAGCATCCTACTTACCTTTTGTTTTCACTATGAAAACTTTCCTACAGAAGTAGGAAAGAAAGTCCACAGACCCACCACTTAGCCACCATCATGATGCTCAATAGCTGCCAGTTTCTGCCATATGTTCATGTAACACTCTCTCCCCAGTGAATTATTTTAGGGCAAATTCTAACTACATATCTCCATGTCCTTTTGAATATAGCTTTACAAATGAAAGACATTTCTTACATAACCATGATGCTATTACCACAGTTTATAAAGCCAATCCTGTGCATATATCCTGTGCAGATATAGTCCTGTGCATCTAATATCTATTCTAAGTTTAAACTTTTCAATTACTTTTTAAGAGCTGGTGTATTTCAACCTCACAAAATCCTCCTGCCTCTGCCTAAGTGTTGTGATAACAAGCAGGGGCTGCCACACCTACTTTGTAATTCTTATTTATTTATTTATCTATCTATTCACCTATTTATTTATTTATTTATTTATTTATTTATTTATTTAAATATATGAGTGCACTGTAGCTGTCTTCAGACACCCCAGAAGAGGGCATCAGATCCCATTACAGATGGTTGAGAGCCACCATGTGATTGCTGGGAATTGAACTCAGAACCACTGGAAGAGCAGTCAGTGCTGTTAACTGGTGAGTCATCTCTCCAGCCCCACTTTATTAGTTTTTTAGAAGTCGAATTAAATATTTTAGAGACAAGTTTAAAATATGAATGAGACAACTTTAAAAAGTGAATGGTAGGGGCTGGTGAGATGGCTCAGCGGGTAAGAGCACCCGACTGCTCTTCCTAAGGTGATAAGTTCAAATCCCAGCATCCACATGGTGGCTCACAACCATCCGTAACGAGATCTGGCGCCCGCTTCTGGAGGGTCTGAAGATAGCTACAGTGTACTTACATATAATAAATAAAATAAATCTTAAAAAAAAAAAAAAGTGAATGGTATTTGCTGAGATTTCTTTTAGGTCTAGGATGGTAGTGCTGTTCCAATGTCCCAAAGAATAAAAACAAAAACAGAAGCTAAACTATATCATATAAGTACATTTTAAAGGTATATGAGGAAAGATATCAAAGAATATTTTAGCTTATTCTAAAAAAATATTTTAGCTTATTCTAAAAGTATTCAACCTACCAGATAAGACTAAGGAATTATTTTTTTGGTTCAGACTATCTTTAAAAAGTTAAGAACTAGAAACATACTATGGAGATACATAATGCAATGCTTACAGATAAAATGGGAAGGTGACTAAGATCTGGGCCAAATAAGAAAGGAAGTAAAGGGAGCTGGACAGATGTGCCTTAACCTTTCCTAACAGGGGCAGAAACCAGTGCATGTCTACAAGCTGGAAGACACTGTTGGGGAGAAAATATGGGTCTATAATCCCCAGTACCTGCTGCACAAGCTTGCAATAGTTACTGACTTGCAAAAGAAAACCACACACATTCTTGGTTGTTTTACAGGTCCAAAATGTAATTTCTCTGGCCCTTGAATCTGGAGGATGCAGAAGAAAACCTGTATCTGCTTATTTGGCCCCAGTGCTTGGCAAGTAACTGTGATAAGCCTGAATTTCTCTGCTTTAGAAGTTTTAAATGGCAACAATTTTGTTTTTGGCAACAAAATGCCAAAGTCCAAAATAAAAAGATAAAGTACTTAGAAGTAGACAATGTGGTAAACATCAGCGTGGGCTAAGAACACAAGATCCTATCATGAAGAAGCTCCGTCACAAGAACACAAGAGCCTATCATGAGGAAGCTCCGTCACTTCACTCAGCTCTCACCGGCCGGCCATCCTGCTTCTCCAGCAGGGACAGTGAGAGGAGGACCTAGAAGGAGTGACACTGCTCAGCACTCATGACAGCAACAGACGTAAGCACAAGCCTCTCTTTCAGGCTTAATAGTTAATACCCTAGAGGATGATCAGAGATTGAAAAACAAAAGCAGAAAGTTCATGAGAAAAGTTACTATACCAATGTAGAGTGCTGTAGAGTGCAATAGAACCAAGAATCCAGAATAAATCTTTATTTCTATAGCCACAAGATTTTCCATAAAGAAAGGATAACCTTTTCAGCAAATGGTACTTAACAAGCTGGGTATCTATCTATAGAAGACCAAATAGATGAGATCTAAAACCCTAAACTGTAAGATCAGTAGAGTAACAGGAGGCACCTCATCAACACAGGCAATCATACAAACTACAAAGTTTCTGCTCAGTAAAGGAGACAATCAATAGAGGGAAGAGACCCCAGCAGGATGGGAGACAAACTACTCATCTGATAAGGGATTAAAACTAGGAACAGACGCAGAACAATTCAAATGGTTAGGAATTTGTGGCTAGCCCCTGTTCTCAATACACCAAAAGATGTGTATTAGAAAAAAAAAAAGTATGTTTCCAAATAGAATGCCACTTGTAACAAAATAATTATAAAGCAATTCTAATTAGGGATAATAAAAACAAGTAACCAGGAAGTAGACACAATTATGATACATTGTAGAGATATATTTCAAAAGATAAAAAAACATTTCAATCTCTTCTCAAGTTTCATTTGTAGCCCCCACCTCCTGCTCCCTTATAGTGACAACTAAAACAGAAAATGGCCAAAATAAATACTCTAATAAAATGGAAACTTCTCAGAGGACTCAGACAGAAAATGTGCACAACACAGTGAGCAGACGGCTGGGTGGTTATCCATCCACTCAGTCTTTCTGTTTCTTGTAGTTCAGTGGCCTTGGACTCCTTCTCTTCTTGCAGTTCCTGCCAAATGCATCACCACGCATTTGGCTTTCCCATCAGTCTATCTGATAGACTTTCTTTCTAAATTATTTAAAACTATGTGTGTATGTATGCATCTGTGCATCCTTGGAAGGTGTGTGCATATATGAGTCCAGGCAACTAGAGGCCAGAAGGCATCAGATTCTCTGGAGTGGGAGTCAGAGGCAGTTACGAGACACCCAGTGTGGGTGATGGAAATCAAACTAAAATCTCCAGCTCAACTTATACAATTTGTCACATCAGTCTGTCTGAACCATCTGGTAAGAGTTGACCCATGAGGTAAACCATTTCTATTGATGATTACAACTTCCAAAGCATTTCGGTATTTAAGGACACTAGAAACAGGAGACTTACCAATGTACTCCTCTAGATCAATGAAACCATCAGCATTCTTGTCTATATCCTCCATGGTTTCCTAAGTAGAAAAGAACAAGAAGACATCTAGTTTTTAATTGAATTGCCCGGAAGATAGTATGGTGTGTATGGTTAAAACCAGACAAGACAACAAACACCTGTAATCCCAGATTTTGGGGAGGTCAGAGACAGGAGGTTCAAAGAAGACCAGTGCTCATTCCCAAGCTGCAGGTAAAACCAGCCTACACTGCAGCCAAAAATGCACACAAAAACAAAAAACAAAGGAAGGAAGAAAAGGAGGGAGGGAAACCCATATTCTTCTAGAAAATAGGTAAATACTAGCAATTTCTTTTACTTCTACCTATAATAGGTAAGACCTTTGGAGGACACTACCAAATGACAAAGACTGTGGCCCTAGTCATGCTGAACTCTTGCTAATGAGGGAGATGATTCTGCCTTCTGGGAGAACTTCGAGTGTCATGTCATTACTTGGCTTCTGAAGACCAATCACAAGATATTTGGAATAAGATTTCTTCTAATTTTTAACTTTATGACATAGCAATGAAGTGGAAAAATACATTATTTGATAGACAGTGTTATGATAAACTAGGGCACTGAAGAAAAGCAGCGATGCTCTTAGCTTGTGTGCAGCCACTGCACAGCCAGGCCCGGTGCAAACAGAGCAGAGTAAGCGCATGGGCACAGGAGGAGAAGCTGGGCTGCAGCTGCCACTGCCGGGACCCTCGCCCCGCCCGGGACCCTCGCCCCGCCCACCTGCACGACTATGTCTTTCATGTAGTCATATTCCTCAGGGTGCAGGAAAGCTGTAAACTCTTCTTTTGTGGCAATTAGGTCTCCATCCTTGTCTGCCATTTTAAACCTCCGCTCATCTCTAACCATCATCTGTTTATAATTAAATCCATCATCAGGATCTGGATCGTCTAGAAAACAAAAATTATGTAAAAATCTTAAAAAGCTTCCAGAAAACACAAAAAAGTAAAGGGAACAGACAGATCTCAAAAATGATAAATCAAATAATGAATATCCAGGTGAAGTTAAACCAACCATGAAGAAATGTTTTTTGATTTCAGAAGCAGCAGTTGAAAGACACTTTGTTTTGAACTAAAGCTTCGGGGATCACACCTCCAAATCAGGTCCAAGCTGAAGGTAAAGGGCTGCCACTCAACACGGAACTGGCTCCTGACTACCCAACTCAGCACTGACTACCTAACTCAGCACTATTGGTGTAAGGTTAGGAGAAGACTTGAGTGTCTTGGGTCTATCTGGGAGGCAGTGGAGACTCTAAGTTACATTGTTGGTGTGAATTACCACCTCTAGCTGTGTGGCCTTGGGCAAGAGACATTTTTTCTTTCTTCTTTGATTACTTTATGTGCATGAGTGTTTTGCCTGCAAAACACTGCAGCATGTATGTGCCTACTGTTTGTAGGTCAGAGAAGGACCCCAGAGCTCCTTTTCTTAAGTGCCTTAGGCTTATGATCTGGAGTTACAGATGGCTGTGAGCCACCATGAGGTTGTTGGGAATTGAACCCAGAGCAACAAGTGCTCTTAATTGCCTAGCCAACTCTCCAGCTCTTGGGCAAGAAACTTAACTGTATTTTAGTCTCCTCATCTGTAACATGAGATTTCACTTGCCTTACTGGTGGTTATAAAAAGTTTAAATAAGAAACAAACAGCTGAGCCGGGCGTGGTGGTGCAGGCCTTTAGCTCCAGCCCTCGGGAGGCAGAGGCAGGCAGATGTCTGAGGCTAGCCTAGTCTACAGAGTGAATTCCAGGTCAGACAGGGCTACACAGAGAAACCCTGTCTTGGAAGGAAGGAAGGAAGGAAGGAAGGAAGGAAGGAAGGAAGGAAGGAAGGAAGCCAACCAAACTAAAGGCTCGAGCAACACCTGGTATATATAGCTGGCACCCAGTAACTATCAGCTATCGCCATTTTTATCAAATGTTAAACTTCCATTAAGACTTTAGACCCATTTCATTACACTTAAGACTCAAGCAAAAAGAACATCACCATTTTGAATGATCCAACTAACACCCCCACCCCCGCCAAAATCTACTGGAAATTACAAGTAAGTAAAAGATGCAGACTGATGCAGAGTTATGGGTCAATGATGTATTAGGGACAAAGGCAGAGGAAAAGACACAAGGAATTTTTAGGAAATGATAGATACGTTCTAGATGTCAATTATACTTTGAACAAGATTTTATTAGAAAATAAATACTAAAATATGCAACTGGACCTATGGCTCAGTGGTTAAGAGCACTTGTTACTTTCCCAGAGGTCCTGGGTTCAATTCCCAGCACCCACATGGCAGCTCATAGCTATCTGTAACTCCAGCTCCAGGGGATCCAACACCCTCTTCTGGCCTCCTCTGGCACATACCCATACACAGAAACACACATACATACTTAAAAAAAGAAAATATAACCGAGAGGAACATGGAACAATCTGTTAAACAATATGTTATACAAACAGCAGCTGGTTCCCACAGAAGTATCTAGGAGACTAAAATTCAATTTCTGTACACTGAAAAAATATAAAGGATCTCAGAGGTGTGAAGATAGTTTGAGAAGTAGAGAATACCACATTAAAGGTAAGAAGTTATTGTTCCTGAGACACTAAATAAAAAGGCATGGTACTACTTATCAAAAAAACTCACTGGCCTCTTTTAACAATGATACTATATTGTTGACTTTTGTTATTAGAGGCCACTCTTTCTGTATTTTAAACACACTCAAATAAGGAAATAAATAAACACACAAACAAACAAATAAAAGGCATAGTGACTCAAGCCTTTCGCCCTAGCATTCCAGAGGCTAAGTGGTAAAGGCAGGCAGATCTCTGTGAGTTCAAGGCCAACCTGGTTTATATAGTAAGCTCCAGGCCATCTAAGGTACATAGTGAGACCCGTCTCAAAAAAACCAAAATGGACTCTCCCTACAACAAGCAAATACCCAAGCCACTAGAGAAACAAACAAACAAACAAACAACCCAAATAAAAAACTGTCCTATCCTGAAAAATAAGTGGCTTTTGTTGATTCTCAAAAATTTAGGGGGCTGGAGAGATGGTTCAGCGGTTAAGAGCACTGACTGCTCATCCAAAGGTCCTGAGTTCAAATCCCAGCAACCACATGATGGCTCACAACCATCTGTAACGAGATCTGACGCCCTTTTCTGGGGTGTCTGAAGACAACTACAGTGTACTTACAAATAACAAAAAAATCAATCTTTAAAAAAAAATTTAGTAAAGAGCACTAGTATTGAATCACACGAGGCCGTGGGACTCTGCATAATGTAAACTCAAAGCTATAATATGTTAGGGATGGAGGATGGAAAGAAAATAACATCTTTCTTAAATATTAAGTTGTAGTTTTAAACCAAATATCAGTTTCAGTAAAATGATGTGATATAAGTCAACTTATACATTCAGACTGGACTTCCTCTTTGAGAGCCCTCTGTCCTATTCCTTGCAGTAAAACATGGAGACTAGAATTGAGTAGCCTGACAGCAACACACTCCTATTAAAGAAGAGCAACAGGAGGGCACACTACTTCCCCAAGCACCAGTTTACAGTCCCTGCTGGCCTTGCTTACAGCGCTGGCCAATCTTGGTAGCTTTTATTTTACTTATTAGAGAGACAGTGAGTGCATACAGTACAAATGCTCCTTTTGTGGAAAGTGGAATCACTGAATAGCCTTTAAAAGCTGAGATGATTTATACACAAACTCAAATTGAATCAATAACACATTCTCACAAAACTCCTCAGCACTTTTCTAAAGCCAACTTGTTAGCCCCACAGCCCTCCTGGGAAAGAGGCCTTATAAAGACATTACTTCTTCAGCCAGTGCTTTGCCTTGTGCTTTGTCTCAGGCTGTAGAAATACCCACTACATTGAATCATCAGCCCTGTGATGCAAGAAAGCTCTCAACAGATTTGTATGCACATAATTATGCACAGTTGAAGCAGAATTCTGGACAGCAAGGGAGTACCTAAGCCTGAGCAGAGATTTATTAGCAAACCATTTTGTTGAGATCACGGATAGTCTAGTCTATCCTTTGCTTCATATTTATAATTAATTCTGATTGACTCAGAAGGGTGTTGGGTTTCAGCCAGAGGGCAAGAAACATGGAATGCTCTCCATCTGTGCTGGGTTCTTAATACACATGTTCTTAATTGGGTGGGTATGTTTGGTTCTTGGCTAAATGTCAAGCCCCAAGAGACTGCCACTTTAGTCTTAGGAATGAGAACAGGCCCAATACAGAAATAAGTCTTTTCACCAGAAATGCATTCGGTCCTGTAATTAACATAGACAGCTGGCTATCTGGTAGGAAAATGGACCTTTACGCGCTCCTTGTTAGTCAGTTTCCTGAAATTCTAATTTGCCTAATTCTAGAATTAAAGTACAAAAAAAGTACCATTTATATATTCATGTCTCAAGTTGAAACTATTTACAACGCAGGAGTCTCGATTAATACAAGTAAGTGAGGCCCTGCTCATTGGCTCAGTAAGACTGCCACCTGGAGTTCAGCAGCAGGCAAGCAGAACAGCATCCAAGCCAAAGAAAAACTTATTAACCAGTGGCCCCCCCAACAAAAAGGCTACCAAATCAATAACAAAGCAACCAGAGCAAGACCTGCCTTGAAGCAGGCAAAGCAGGCTCACATAAACGCACGCACGGGCCAGAGAGAACAAATGGGAGAGTTTCACTTGTAAACGTCAGTAAGCACAACATAGCTATCTTATTTGATAGCTTATTTGATAGCTATCTGATTTGAATTTTATTTCATTCATTACCAGTAGTTTCCTCATATTCTCACCAGTTACAAAAGAATCTAATTTGATTTGAATTTCAGGCCCAAAATTTGAATAGTACCATGGTAAAAAACCTCAAAGCAAGGCCTCTTGCTCTGCACTGCTGGACCAATATATGAAACTTGCTCTAAAGGTAGTTTTTTAGATATATATATCTTTAGATATATATATATATATCTAAACTTGCTCGTAGGTAGTTTTTTAGATATATATATCTTTATAGAAAAAAAAAAGGCAAATACATTTGCAGTGCTCAAGACTTCAGAGGACCAAAATTAAAATTTAAAACATATAATGTACAAATTTTAAAACAATGAAACAAAGGGGAGTCAACTCAGAATCACACTATTGAAGCCCAGCAGTATCCCCCTCTTTCCTGTCTGACCCATTTGTTTCTTTGACTCAAGACCACACAGTCTCGGCCAGCCTAACATCTCGCTCGCCCCTTACCCAAGTAAGTGCCATAAGTCACGTTTCTGTACTCATCCCAGGAGATTAAGCCGTCTTGATTCATATCAAACTCCTGCCACTGGTTTTCAACATTGTCATAAATGTATTTCTTCTGGGCGTGCTTAATCCAGGATTTCAGCTCCCCCTCCGTCACAAACCCATCTTTATCCGCGTCTATTTTATCTACAATCATTCTACAAGACAAAACAGTTGTGTTTCAAGGGCCAGGTCCACAAAGCTTTTTCCCCCAGATAGTAGGGACCTACCTAAAACGTAGCCGTAGGTGGCATTTTTATACTCCTCCCAGGAAACGAGGCCATCCTCATTGAGGTCGTGCCCCTTCCATTGCCGCTCTACATCCTCGTGAATCCAGCGCTTTTGTGCAAACTTAATCCAGCCTTTGAGTTCATCCACAGTGACAAACCCATCCTTGTCGTCATCTATTTTACTTACAATCTTTCTGTAGAAAATGCAGAGAAATCCAGCAAGAGGTTAAAAAACCACAGGTCTCTGGACATAGCCAGGAATGTCGCCCAGGTCTACAATGGAATACTTTGCGCTTTGTTGGCAAGTTCCTGGCTTGAATAAGCCATCTGGAAAAGGTGAACAGATCACAGCCAGTGATCCAGCCTCTCTCTATAGTTAGGTGAGTCTGATCTGAACACCTGGTCCACCTGGGTTCTCACTTTTGCATCAAGCATGATGTAAATCTTTATGTTTTTCTTCACTATGTTTACCAGAGCAGGTATACCTCTTGGAGAATAAAGACAAGCACTATAATGACTTCCTTAGAACTTAAGATATCTAAACCAGACTTTTAAAAGTTAGTTGCTTTTAGAAAAAAGAGCTGTACTTTTGTTAAAACATATAGATATCTTTTTTTTTTAAATAGCTCTCTGTTAAGACCCTGTCTCCAAAAAAAAAAAAAAAATTCACAGATCATATATATTTTATGGCATAACTGTAAAAAAACAAATAAATATGGAGGTACTAATTTTCAAAATAACAGTAGCTTTAATGAATTACATCAAATTGGTGTGTGTGTGTGTGTGTATCTCCATCCATGAAAACAGTACTCTGAAGAAATGATATGGAAAGAATATACATTCCTGGTTATAAGACTGTTAATAAGCTGAGAGGGTAATTAGTAAGCAGATTATAAAGAATGGATCTACTTCCTTTATAACCTTTCTTCTATGTATGTCATTTTAATTAAGGATTTAAAAATAAGTCAGTGTGCTTTCAGTGTGGCTCAGGAGTAGTGCTTGCCTGTCATCTGTGAGGACCCGGGTTTGACCTCTAACACCACTAAGTAAATGCTCATGATATAAAAACTCCAAAGATGTAACTTCCTATTTATAGAGGGCAGTCACACAATAAGCAGCCCAGTTTAAAATGGAAACTGTATCAAATCCTTCAGAAAGTAAACAATCAGCACACTCCTATGCTTGATGGGAAACTACACATGTTGGTAACAAATGCATTTTCTTAACTCTTGTTTGTCTCATGATTAGAGCATGAGAAAGTGATTATAAATCAGAGTTCTTCCTAGCAAGACTGTAACATAGAACAGATTTATACTGATATAACCTTAGCTCCATTACCTAACTCTAGACTCTAGCTAGCACTCTCCCTCAGACAATGTTCGCTCTTCTAACCTCAGCCCTACAACACTGACAGAAAAGGGAATGTAACAAGATGGCATCTCCTAAACACTCCCCCTACCTGCATGGATACGGTAAATTTTATCAGAGAATTTTAATAACATCAGCAGATTAAAAAACCTTCGGCATTATCTATATGGTACCTATATGGTATCTATATGGCACTTGCTACCAATGGCACCACTACTAAGAAAAAAAAAAAATGGGCGAAGTATCAGAACCCCTTCCAACCCCAGAAGATATTTTTAAGATATTATAAATAAATATCCTGAAGGACTGCCCAGATAAAATAGGCATATGACTATTCAGGATGAGCTTCTCTTAACAAAGGTTAAGGCTGGACAGCATTTTATTTCATATAAACACACCAAATAGATTAATCCAGGGGTTGGCAAACCCTTTTTGGAAAGAGTAAATATTTTTACTTCACAAGCCACATATAGCCTGTTGTATGTGTACAAACAACCTTCTGAAAGAAAGTAAGGGTTGGAGAGATGGCTCAGGGTTGGAGAGATGGCTCAGGGTTGGAGAGATGGCTCAGGGTTGGAGAGATGGCTCAGGGTTGGAGGATGGCTCAGGGTTGGAGAGATGGCTCAGTGGTAAGAACAGAGGCTACAGGCTCAGTTCCCAAAACCCACACCATGGCTCACAGCCATCTATAACTCCAGTTCCAGGATCTGATGTTTTCTTCTGACCTCTACAGATACTAGGCATACCTATGATGCACACATATATATGCTGGCAAGACATTCATACACATAAAATAGATCTAAAGGGACTGTAGCTCAGTTGGTACAGAGTTCACCTAGCATGCATGGAGATAATACCATTTCCACCTTTGAAATAAAACAAGGTAGCACATGCCTAAAAATTCTAACACTGAGTTTTTAAGTAAGCATGGTGGAACATTCCTTTAAACTCAGGGTGGCAGAGATAGGTGAGTCTTTGAGTTCCACACCAGCCAGGGTTATACAATGAGACCCTGTCTCAAAAAAACAAAAACAAACAAATAAAAGAAAAAAACAATCCTAGCACCCAGGAGATATGCCTGCAACTTAGAACTGGGAGGCAAAAGTGGACAAATAACCCCAAGAAGGAGGTCTTCTTGCTCTATGCAGTGAGATCCTATCTCAAAAGGCCAAAAGACCCAAGCTAATACAAGCACAGAAAAGTTCTACTGTCAACATTAAGAGAAAAAGATACTGAAAAGTATGTACTAAACTTGTTCTGAAAATGCTTATTAAAGATTTCAAAAATAGTTTTAATTTTATAATGATATTTAAACAATGATTTTCTCCTTAATAATTATTATTATAGAATGACAGGGGGGAAAGGGGTGACTCTGTGATTTACAATTTTTGATGAGCAGTTAGCTACCAAAGTGCCACAATAGAATATCTGGGATTCTTTTCTCTTGGGGGAAGAGAATCACACTATGTAATCCAGGCTTGAACTAGCAATCCTTTTCCCTTAGCCTCCCCAAGGACTGGTGTGTGCTGTCCTGGCTCTACCTAAGATTCTCGCTTCCAAGGTAGTCATTGCATCAATGAAGGATGCCTGTCACTATCTCTAAAATTTGGGAAAAAACAAACAATTTACTTCATTTATAAATTGTATTAAAAACATGGCTTCATCAGGTTTTTCTAATAGTATACAGCCTGCTCAATGTGCTGAACTTTTGATAGTTACTGGTAATAAAAATGAACACTTTTTCTCTACTGAAAACTGCAAAGCTACTCTACCATCTGCAAAGCCAGAAAAGGCTAAGTCCTAAATACGATACGTGACCCCAAACCTAAAGGTCATCCATTATTTAAGAGTAATTCTGCAGAGATTCGTTTAGAAAAAATGTAGGCTGGGCATATAGAATATTAATAGGTATGACATACAGGCCTGAGAGCACCCTCATCTACTGCTCTTTTCAGCCTAAAATGTTAGCACAGTTAGAAGCTTACAGTTAAAAGCAAGCAGTTTCTCAAAAACAGAGAAGCAACCTAACAGAAAAATGGCCTTCCTGATGTATGTTTCTGTTCAGTTCATTCTACAGAGCAAAATCTTTTTATTAACTATATCAGTGCTTAGAATAAAACAGTATACACTTTAGCTACACTTTCAGTAACACAAAGAATAAATTGATGTTTAAGTTTCCATCAAAGTAAACTCTAAAATAGTATCTTATAATCATAGCATTACACACAATGGCAGAAGAATTGCAGTGTAGTACCACTGAGACACAAATCTCTTGAAAACAGTGTATAAAGTCAACCAATGATACTCATTCAGGAGAATATTTTCACAGAATTGACCTGCATTTTCTTAAAAATCAGAGTTTTGAAAGAGCCAAAAAAGACATGTTTAGAACTCCAGAAACAGTGAGGTAGGATTCTACTAAGTGTAGATTTAAAAAATAGAGAAAAAGTTATGTGAGAATGTGTTCCACCTGCAGATGTTATCTGTGCACCACACATGTGCAGCACCCATGGGGGCCAGCAGGCACATGGATAGAGCCCCTGGAACTCGAGTTACAGATGGTTTTGAGCTGCAATCGGAGTGCTGGAAACTGAGCCATCTCTCCAGGTCCTCTCGTGAGTCTTTAGGCTAAGAAGGTACTTAGGACCACAAAACCTGACTGCAACAGGGTCACTGAAAACCACTCCTACTCTGAAAATAGGGCCTTATTTGGGAAGTCATTTTTGTCTTTACTTATTACTGTTTTGTTTTTTTAAGTACTGGGGATCATATACAGGAAAGTGTTCTTCCATTAAGCTATCCTCCCAACTTTAGTTTTGTTGTAGAAGACAACATCGTATCACAATGTCAAAAGGTTGGACACCCCTGTTAAAATGGTTGGCTTGACTTTTATTAAAGAACACCAACTTTACAGAAATCCAGTTTTTAGTTTATTAAGTACTTAAACATTACTTGGCCTGGGCTAAATGAATAAATTACAGAAAGTTTTTCAAAATTAAAAGCAGAACTAAGAACTGCCATATAATGTTCTGGAATAAGATGATAAGCTTAAACTGGATATAGTACTACTGGTACTTTAGGGAAAATATTATTTTAAAATTATGTGTACATGTGTGTATGTGTTGTCATTTGCACATGAGTGCAGGTATCCTTGGAGTCTAGAAAGCATCAGATAACCTAAAACTTGAGTTACAGATGGATGGATAACTCTTGACTTGAGTGCTAGATACTGAATCTGGGTCCTATGAAAGAGTAGTATGTGCCCCACTGGGTACTTTTATGAAGACGATTTTGCTTTGTAGAAGAATGAGGCACAATTGTTATTCAGTAGAGAAGTATATGAAAGCAGGAATTTTATTAGATTTTAGTGGCAGCAATTCTGTTAGTACTCAAAAGACAGAGCTCGGCACAGATTTATTAGTGACTGAACCAGAAAGGAAAAGAAAAACAACAAAAAAAGGGTTTTGGTGTTTCTCAACCCTCTGGACCCCTTCCCTGGCCAAGAACAGACATCTTACCCAAGCCTTTCCTTGCTCTCTTCTGGTGTCAGCTGATCAAAACTCTTTGCCTCTTCTGCACCCAAGAAGGCATCATGGTCATAGTCAAAATTCTGAGCATCATTGTGAACTTTATCGCTGAGCTGAGGCTCATGGTGTACTCGGTCCTTCTTTTCTGTAGGCTTGCTCAAAGCAAAGGCTGTGCACAGGGACAGGCACATAAGAAACTGACGCAGGTCCATGATAACCTACCATAAAGGAAAAGGAGAGATAGTTAACGAAAAACGCAGTATGCCTGATAACATGGAAGAAACCAAAATATGTCTCCATTAAGTTATTAACTTGATGTCTTTATATCTAAGTCTTTTATGTTACCCAAGTACATTACTTAATCCACGAGGTAAGCACAGTAGGTCATCAGACCTCAAGTTACTGTAGAGAGACTGTTTCCTTTAGGACTCTGGGCTAATTAGGAAGTTTATAGTTCAAATAACAACTTTAGAGTTTTTCTTCAAGGAACACTAAAAAAATTGACCTTTTTGTTCAAAATGCCAACAAAACGGAAAGGACAAGATGTAGGCCTTTGGCTTTTTGTACTTTTGTCAGTGATCTGGTCTTCAAACATAGCTGAATATTAGAATATCACCTAGAAGAGTTAAGTGTCCCACCCCTCCAGAATCTCTCAAGTTGAATCCAGGCCTTGGTGGCTTCCAAAGCTCCTCTGGTGACTCAGAAGCACGGGAGCAGGAACCACTCACAATCACAGTGGCTGCCTTGCCCACAGCACCAGGTCTCTCATATAGCCTAACCTTGAGTCACCAACCCATCTGGATGTCCATTCACAAGTAACAACATTATCTATCTGCATAGTTGCAGTTCCCAGACTTGCTCAGGCACAAAGACCCCCAGGTACTATACAAAGTTCAGATTCCTGAGCTATGTGTACATGTGTCTGTGTGTTGCCATGAACACAGACCTGCCCCCTCAACCCCCATCCCGACCTGATTCTCAGATCACAGTCACAGGTGAATCTAATAAGCACAAGGTTGGAACTAAAATATGGGCAAATCCCAGAGACACTGTCAGTTTAAAAACTGACAGTGTTAACAGTTAAAAGCCTGTTTCATGCCAGGCATGGTAGCAAATGCCTTTAACTTAGCATTTGGGAAGCAGAGGTAGATGGATCTCTGTGAGTTCAGGCCAACCTAGTCTACAGAGTGAGTTCTAAGACAGCCAGGGCTGTAACCATGTCTTGAAAACCAAAACAAAATAAAAATAACAAAAACCAATTTCATATACTTTATAAACAACTTACACTATTATTAGAGAGGCTAAAGTCTCAAGGAACAACAACAAAATCTTAACATTAAACAAAAGGAATAATTTTCCTGGGCTTCCATATTTTTATTACATTTATTATACAGCTAACACATGCATTGGTACTCTGCTTGCATGCATGTCTGTGTGTGGGTGTGGGGTCCCCTGGAACTAGAGTTAAAGACAGTATGAGTTGTCAAGTGGTTGCTGGGAATTGAACCCAGGACCTCTGGAAGAACAGTCAGGGCTTTTAACCACTGAGCCATCTCTCCAGCCCTGAGCTTTCACATTTTAATTAATCTTTTCATTGTGGAAATGCTGAATGTCTGCTCCCATTCTACTAGGGAAAATAAGTCTTTTTAGCAATTTCACAATACTTATTCTTCCTCTATTATGCCTAATCCCTGGTATATCTGAATGTGCCTTTATTTGGAAATATAGTCCTTGTAGATGTAATCAAGTTAAAATGAAGTCATACTCTTTAGTGTGGGTCCAAAGATGGTGTCCTACAAAAAAGGAAATCTGGACACAGAATTAGAAGGCTATGCTGTGACAGGCAGAGATTGAAGTGATACATAGGTGAGTCAGGGACTGCCAAACACTGTTGACAGCTACCAGACTTGAGGAGAGAAAGGGAAGACCTTTCAAAGAGAAGATGGCCCGACCAACATCTGTGCCTAACTTTTAGCCTTCTCAACTGCCAGAAGATATAAATTTCAGTTTAAAAAATCAGTCAGGGACAGGTGAGATGGCTCAAGGATAAAGTGCCTCTGTTTTTTTCTTTTTTAAAGATTTATTTATTTTTATAAACAGGTACACCGTAGCTCTCTTCAGATGCACCAGAAGAAGGTGTTAGATCTCTTTATGGGTGGTTGTGAGCCACCATGTGGTTGCTGGGATTTTAACTTAGGACCTTCGGAAGACCAGTCAGTGCTCTTACCAGCTGAGCCATCTTGGGTAAAGTGCCTCTTGCTTAAAGCCTGGAGTCTGATCCCCAGAACCCACATTAAGGGGAGAGAAAGAACTGACCCCACATGAAGCTGTCCTCTGACCTGCACAAGTACATACCCATATTACTCACACAAGTAGTAATTAAAACAAAACCAAACCACCACTTGGTTTGTTGCAATTTGTCACTACATCCACAAGAAGTGAATACAAGTTACAGTAGTCAGGGACACTACATCTTCTGAAGGCTAAATCTATCACTCTGCCCTAATCTTTTTTGTTTGTTTGTTTGTTTTTTCGAGACAGGGTTTCTCTGTGTAGCCCTGGCTGTCCTGGAACTCACTTTGTAGACCAGGCTGGCCTCGAACTCAGAAATCCGCCTGCCTCTGCCTACTGAGTGCTGGGATTAAAGAAGTGCGCCACCACGCCGGGCCTCTTTTTTTCTTTTTTTTCTTTCTTTTTTTTTTTTTTTTTTCTTTTTAGGTTTATTTATTTATTATATATAAATACACTGTATCTGTCTTCAGACACATCAGAAGAGGGCATCAGATCTCACTACAGATAGTTGTGAGCCACCATGTAGTTGCTAGGAATTGAACTCAGAACCTCTGGAAGAGCAGTCAGTGCTCTTAACCACTGAGCCATCTCTCCAGCCCACTCTGCCCAAATCTGAAGATTAAATCTCAGCAACAGGACTGGTGAGATGGCTCAGCGGGTAAGAGCACCCAATTGCTCTTCCTAAGGTGATGAGTTCAAATCCCAACAACCACCCGTATTGAGATCTGATGCCCTCCTCTGGTGCGACTGAAGTCAGCTACATCGTACTTAATAATAATAATAATAATAATAATAATAATAATAATAATAATAATAAATGAATCCTTGGACCCAATCCTTGGACCGGAGAGACCGACCCGGAGTGAACGGGGCCGAGTGGGGTGAGCGGGGTCGACTGGAGCGAGGAACAAGGGAAAAGAAAAAAACCAAAAAACAAAAAAACCTCAGCAACAAATGGTTTTCCTTTTCTAGGGACAACACTAGGGAAACTAACTAGTCTAAGCACTCACATGTATATGCAAATACTTATCCAATCAGAAAATTCTCTCAGCAAAGCATCTAATTTAGAAGCTGTTAATCAAATTGCACCCCCAAAACACCTCTATCTAGTTCTGCTTCAAAGTTTTGGGAAGTAGAACAAAGGAAGAGAGCTGTGTTAGGGAATGTGGAAACTAAATGTCAATGAATTATAAGCCTCAATATGTCCATTTTCCCCCCATCCTCAAATAGTAGCTTAACGAATTTAAACCATTAATTTGGCTTTATAGAGCCCTCTGGATTACAAAACTAAGAAAATGTTTAGCACAGCCAATGGTGACCATGCTTATATAAAAGTCCTTAAAAATAAAAGAAGTGGCCAGGCATGATGCACATGCTTTAAATCTTAGCACTGGGGAGGCAGAGAGAAGAGGATCTCTGAGAGTTTGAGGCTAGCATGGTCTATATAGTGAATTCCAAGATAGCCAGGCCTACCCAGTCTCAAAAAACAAACAAACAACAACAAAAACCAAAAACAAACCAAAAACAAACAACAAAAACCCCAAACCAAAAACAAACAAACCAAACCCCCAAATTAAAAACCCCAAACCAACCAACCAACCAACCAACCAACCAACCAACCAACCATAGAAGAACCAGGAAAGACTGGAGCGTTATGAGCACTGTTGCTCTTCTAGAGGAGGAAGGTTTCATTCTCGGTACCCACAGGATGGCTATCTTGGTCTGTAACTCCAATCCCAAGGAATATGACACTCTCTTCTGACTTTCCCAAACACAAACCAGTCTTTCCCTGACAGCCATTACTTCAGGCTTATCTTTACCCACATTATCTGTACTGCTGCCTGATTCTGTTTCCTCACCATCTACAGTAGCTTTGAAATCTGGTTTTCTTTCTTATCACTAAATAAAGTGCCAAACCAAGACCAGCCAACTGGCAAAGCCAAGGGCCCTACCCAGTCTTCTTGGCAATAGACAATAAGAAACTTGTACTCTGAATAATGTTTGTTTGTTTGTTTGTTTGTTTTTAAAAGTTCTATAAGGACGATGGCTTAGGATGCCTGCTGGGTCAGCATGGAGGCCTGAGCACCTCTAAAGCCCAGCATTGTGGGAAGTGAAGGCAGGAGAATGGGTGAGGTTTCTGCAGGTTCAGTAAACAAGCCTGTCTCAAAAGGAACAAGGAGGTGGAAAGGGACACACAGACGCACAGAGTTACAAAAACAAAACAACAGTAAGTCATACACTCTAGGCAAGCCTGGGCTTTGGCTAAGATTAAGTCCTGAAACAAACCCAAAAGGTCTAGCTAGTATGGTGACCACTTGCTACATGGACTAATAAACATTTAAAATGTGGTTAGTAGAAACTAAGAGAGGATTAGAAGCGCTACATTTCATATAAATGACTATATGCATCCTGTTTAAAAAAAAAAAAAGTGTTTCCTTGACCTCACCCATCCTTTCTGACAACTTAGATGTCTATATTAAATTCATCCCTTCAGAAATATTAATTCTAAGAGATTCCACAATTATTTTGGTTGATCAAAGACCCATTGCTCAATGCTAGCACGTGGAAGAAATGGGTGTGGTGGTAAAATTCCAGTTTTCTGAGTTAGGATACCCAGCAGAAAGGCACTTCTCCACCCTGGAGCAGAGGACTCTGCGCTTAAAGGACTATTTTATTTAATGGAATTCAAGGGTAATAACTTAATAACATTATCTTAACTAAACTGAGACTTGGGATGTGAAATCTAGAAATAAAAGTGACCTTGTTATTGGCATTCTTCAAGTGCAGCCTTTAGTAGAAGAACCACTGATAGACTGTTACACACAAGTCAAATCATTCTTCATCTGTTGAAAGGCATGTTAATGACAAATCATTTTGCACTTGTCTAGTGCAGTCAATTTACTCTAGTTTACCAATACATTCTAATAAATCAAGTGGAAGAAATTTAAGAGGGCTGAGTATCATCAGTTCTACAACCAAAGCAATTAAGTACAAACTAAAATTCTCTAGCCATACAATCAACTTACTTATGGGGCTAGAGGGATGGTTCAATGTATTGACTGCTCTTCCAGAGGCTCTGGCTTCGATTCTCAGTACCCACAAGATGGCTAACAACTATCTGGAAGTCCAGTACCAGAAGAACCCATGCCCTCTACTGTCCTCTTTAGGAACTGAACATATATGGTGCAGACATATGCAGGCAAAATACCCATAAATATAAAATAAAAACAAATCTCAAACAATAATACCTCAAGAAAAACAAAAACTACAAGAAAAAGTTTCTAGAAATTGTGTGTGTAGGAAAGGTTCTCTGGGATGAAATTTTAATATATGACTCACTGGCCAACTTATTCTATCAAAACATCAGGCATAAAAAAGCTTTGGTGTCTAGTATTGGATTCTGCTGTATATTTATGTTTAATATGCATAAGAGAGAATGTGTAGTTATTTTAGCCCAATCTTCCTTCAGTGTCAGAAGCCTAAATCATTCTAATATCTTGGGGGGAGAGAAGCAATCAAACAAGATCTTAGATGAAAAGACCTAGCTACCATGGTTGATAATGCCAGTTGGAAGAAGTTTGTACTGATTTTCTTGAAACTCATTTGTATTACTCCACAATAATGACCACAAGCTATGTTGTTTTATGTATGTGTGTGTGCATGAACATGCATGTGGTCACATGTGGGCTCAGGTCAGAGGACAACTCTCACCTTGCACCATTTACGCCCTGAATCTGAAACCCAGGCTATTAAGCTTGGCAATAAATACCCTCAGTGGCTAAGACATTTCCCTTTCACAGGTCTGTAGGGGTGGAGTGGAGGTAGAGTCTCACCGAGTCTCATACTGGCCCATGTGTTGCTCAGTGACCTCTGGCTCAAGGCAATTCTCCCAATTGGGCTTTCTAAATGCTAGCATTCCAGGCACGAGCCACCACACCCACCAGATTCTGCAGTTCTGAAACAATTGCTACATAAGTTAAATAAATTATCTCTCTAGGGCTGGAGAGATGGCTCAGCAGTTAGGAGCACTGACTGCTCTTCCAGAAGTCCAGAGTTCAATTCCCAACAACCACATGATGGCTCACAATCATCTGTAATGGGATCCAATGCCCTCTTCTGGTGTGTCTGAAGGCAGCTACAGTGTACTCATGTACATAAAATAAATAAATAAAAATGGTCTCTCTATAGCTCCTAAGGTAAAGTCTTGTACTTTTTAGAAACCAACACATTTTATTGGATCAATTGGGGGATATTGGGCAGCAATTTGGCTTTGATGTGCTTTCTAACTTCCAATTTTATTACTGGATCTGGCCAAAAGCCAGGTATAGGCAAATATGTGATTTTAGGGGCTTGCAAGATGGTTCAGCCAGTAAAGGCATTTGCCACCAAACTCAACAATTTGAGTTGGACCCAAGAATCTACATGGTGGCATGTGAGAATGAAGTTCCATGAGTCATCTCTCTGACTTCCACAAGCATGGCAAGGTAGGGTTTACCTGTCCCCATGAATAAATGTAGTGTTATTTCATCTGTTTAATTCTAATGTGTTACAGCCTAACAGCATTTATATTTAAAGTTCATAGAAAAGCTGGGTGGTGCATCACTTTAATCCCCTCAGTATACAGGAGGTAGAGATGGGCTGATCTCCTGTGAGTTTGAGGCCAGTCTGTTCTACATGATTCCAGGTCAGCCAAGGATACCAAGTGAGACTTTCTCACAAACAAAACAACATCAAAGCCACAGAGAGAAAAAACAAGTTTATATAGAAAGAATCCAGGATCTTAATCAAGCATTTCTCTTGACTATTCCTGGCTATTCCCGAAACATCCCTGGTACATCTATGTTACAAAAAAAAATTGAGCTAATACTAACATATTAGTCTCCTGTACTGAAGCAATGATATAACACATCAATTAACATATCACTATATGAATGGCGCCCAACAATGATTAAGAATGACATTGAGAAGAATACACACATACTTTATATTTTTGTGAGCTCATGATTCCTTTTGAATCTTCAAAATATCCTGTTGGAGACCCCTGAAACACTGTCAAACTCATAGTAGGACTAGACAGACATAGTAATAGGTATCTTACACACAAGTAATAGGTTCTCTCTGATCCTACATTTGGATGGAAGAACACAAGTTCTTTAGCAGTGACGATTGCTTGATACTTAAGTCTAACTGAATGAGGTCAAATATATACTTCTTCTGGGTCAGCTTTCAGGTATAGCAAAGAATAATTTATCAGCCACTCCAGGTTACTCTACCTTCAAGTTAAATTAAACTGGAGCGCTCGCTATCATTCCCAATTTATTAATGCTGACTTGATGGTTCACGACAGGAAGTGAATGCAATTATCCAAAAATCCTGTTCCAAGGCTTTGAACCCTTAGGAATTTCGATCAAAGAACCAAAAAGTTTTAGCAGAAATCCACTGATCTTTCCCACTCATGCAAAAGGAACTTTACAAAATGCAAACCACTCTTAATTACAGAAACTACCGGGAATTAAAATTAAGTTCACTTCTGCAAACAGCATGTCAAAAATCAGAACACTTGGGAATGACAAGCAAAAAACCCGTGATTATTTAAAGGTAATTAACTCCCTAATTAACACGTGGAAACTATTTCCATTAATGACAATATTCAGCCAAACATAGAAAACTGCACCGTT
The DNA here is from genome assembly GCA_902729485.2 of Mus minutoides. Taxonomy (NCBI): domain Eukaryota; kingdom Metazoa; phylum Chordata; class Mammalia; order Rodentia; family Muridae; genus Mus; species Mus minutoides. Next base: position 29,067 of record LR751275.1, on the reverse strand, counting down.
CCTTTCTAATTAACAAGAAGTTTTAAAAATAATGACATTGTGTTTTCATTCGTTTTGTTCTCCCATGTTCCTACACCCTGTAAGACAGCTAACACTTTCTTTCTGGGCACTTGCAACTCAATTCTCGGGATGTGGCCTTGGGGCGGGGTGGCAGCTCCCAAGAGTCGGGCGAGGTGGCAGGGAGCGGATACTACACTAGTGGATACTACACTCTCTACCCAATTCTCTCCGACCTTCAGGAAACAAACAAAAGTGACCCTGAGTGGAGGGACCCGGGGAGGAGAACAAGGACGCGCGAAACCAGGCAGAAAAACGGTGCCCAACAGGGCATAGGGCCCGGGAGCTACAACCTTTTCCGCAGAGCTGCGGGACAGCAAGTCGGGGACCGCACTCTGAGGGCCAGAGTGGAGCCTTGGGCCCATCCGGGTGCACTGAGACCTGAGTGAGAAGACCCACTACGAATGGGGAACAGGGCCGACGGACAGAATAAGAGCGAACAAGGACCCACCCAACATCATAGAACTTACCATTCCCGGGAGCTCCACGCCGCAGGATACCGTGGCCGCGGCTCACCCAGGGAGTGAGCGCCCGCGCACAAGCACCGCCCAACCGGAAGTGGTTAGTGGCCCCGCCCCCATCCGACTCGTCGGGGTCTTCACACCAATCACCAACACGTTCACTGCTGACGTATGGCTTCTCCGTGCGGCCATTGGTCTCACAATCGCGTGGCCGGGATTGGCTGGAAATCGCCACGTCCCCGCGAGCGCGCCGAGTTGCGTGGACCGGATTCCCGCCCAGCTCGGCTTGCCCAGCCTGTGGGGTCGCTGAGTCCCAACTCCTTGCTCTTGGGTGTGTGGGCGCGGCTCGCTGACCTTGGCCCACTGACCGCCACGTCCTCATTTACGGCAGGCAACCCTGACTCCCTAGGCTCCAAGTGTTATTCCGATAGCTTTCTTCCTGCCTCCAAGCCCCTGGGGCCGGAATAACCCCGCTGTAACGTCACCACCCTCCGTGTACAAGCCCAACTTCTGGCTCTAGAGAGTCAGATCTACTGCAGCAGCCCTCCGCCCGGCTAACCCGTACTTTTCAGCTTCGATTCCTACCCACCATGCTCTTTCGCACCTCTGCCCAAAGCATCGTGATCCCGGCCTTCCCCAAACAGCCTTACATTTCACACCCATGTGGCCTTTGTTCACAAAGCGGCTTCCTCTGCCTGAAGTATGTCTTCTCGATTTTTCAGCTACTGAAAGCCATCAGTCATGAAAAAGTCATGAAACAGGTTGTCATCCTGGAATGTCTTAGTGGAAGCTGTAGTCGTGAAGTTGCCAGTGCTCACAGTTAAGGTGTTAGTTCTAGGAATCTTTCCTGGTCAGTAAACAGATAATATGTATTTGCTTTCCTGGCAGTTTGCATTTTCAGTGCGCAGTCAGATATTGTTAAATAATGGTGCTTGTCCTTATGTCTTCGATTAGACCAAGTGCCAAAATAGGATATGCCTGACTTACACATCAGGAGCTCCCAGCTTACAGCTCAGGTCCAAGGAAATCCTCAGCAATACTAAGTGAACTGAATAGAAGAAACCGAATAGAAGAAACTGAATAGAAGAAACCCGTTGCGTCGAAGACCCCTGATTTAACAGAAACATAGGAAATTAGCAATTTGCTTTTTTTTGGGGGGGGTGAAGGTGGGGGCGCAGGGGACAGGGAGAGTTTGAACCCAGACTCTGTGCAGGATTCTAGGTCGTCCACTCTACCACTGAACTATATATAACCTTACCCCATCACCTACTCAATGCCATGAGATTAAAGCATGTATTCATTGAGAGCTACTATATTTTCAACGTATATGGAATGAATAGCACACAAAGCCTCTAGCGTTTAAGTCCAGTCAAAACAAGTACTAAGTTCATGAAAGGCAATAAAGCAAATTAGTTTGCCTTAAGATAAGGAAAGTGTGCAAGTACTGTTTGGGGCATCCAAACCACCAACTCAACATACAACTCTCATCTCAAAGGAAGTTTATTATGGAGCCAAATGTGAGTGACCATGTCTAGGAACCCAGATTTCGTCTACCAATGTAGTAACAGTTTGATGAAGTTTTTATAGTAATAGGACAAAGAAAATTACTTTTCAAATACATTGGTGGAAACATCAGAGAATGGGTTATAGCAAAGTGGAAAAACCTTCCTTATAACCCTCAGATAAATGATCTGATGATGAACTTAGCTCTTGAGTTGTGAAAGCTCGTGGTCTGCTAAGCCATGCATTCCCAAGGAAATCAGTGTTCTGTTCCTACAGTCCATACGACTTGCTTAATGGTCATAAAGCTGTTAGGTCAGTTACAGAGAAGTAAAGGGTTCTTAAATCAATCCATATGAAGAAGGTTAAATATGTTCCGAAATAATTTGGCTCTGTACTAGCAATGTTCTGACTTCTCCACATCACTGAGGGTCTAATCAGACAGGAAGAGTTGAAGAAGGCTCAGTTTGGAGGTGCAGCCGCTTTTTCTGCACCCTCACCCACTGTTCCCCATTAACCAAGCACTGGATTTTGTGCATGGTGCAGGGACACATAGTACTTACTGAATATTATTAATGTTCCCTGTTGCTAGGAAACACTTCCTAACATCTGGTGTAGATGAGGCTGAGTAGCAGGCAGGAGGGCAATCTTCAAGAGAGGGGAATAGCCTGTTGAAGCTGTTAAAGACAACGACTTCTAGATCATATCATTAAACTCTACTGGCCATTGTATTCCAGATCTATTTTTAAGTCCTCTGTATTTGTCGTGATGTGACATATATTAAGAGTAATATTATTTTGTGTACACACACACACACACACACACAATAATCAAGAACATTGTCTGGCCCAGTGGCATAAAAGTAGCTAGTGAAGGAAATGGGCATTTAAACAACCAAAATTTAAAAACAAAAAACAAAAAAACCAACCAACCTAGATTGACTACATTTACCCCTGTGTTTACAGCCACTTGTATTCTGTGAACCATCTCATTTCTAATTGGAGTTTTAAAACAAATCTAGTATATTTTAATTGTTTGCTTTGGTTCTGGCCAGCTTGATTTCATAGCTATACTTTCGGTTATATATAGTGGCTAACTCTAACTCTAGGAAAGACTGATCGTCAACATTAATTTATCATAGCTCCTATGTGGCTACTGGCCAGATCTGTTTTATTATATTGGTTTAAACCACGTTTAGCTGGGGAAAGTAAATAGAAAGCCACATTGTAAAATAAATTAGATAACAATATAATATTCCTATAAATTTTCTCCTAACAAGATTATATATTTTATGCACAAAATATTAATAGCAATGATAGAAGAGACTAAACTTGTTAGAAATCACAATTTTAACCAGAGGGTGTAGCACAATAGTAAAATGAAGGCTCTGGGTTCAGTGTTAAGCCCTACTCCCATTCCCCCAAAAGAAGTCAGAATGTTAAGGTCCTTGTAGGCATAACTAAATCTTACTTTCTATTTTAATGGCAGAAATGGAAATGAGACTCTAAAAGAAGTCACTGTAGTTTTGTCTATTTCCTTTTTATTAGCAAAATATAAATATCATTTAATTTAAAAGGCCAGCTTATTGTAATGTAGAATACTTTAGACACTCATTTAATGAGGAGACTTCAGCACTTAAGGTATAAACTTCAAGGATATTGTAGTTATTAGAGGTGGATGTCTTCTGTATAAATGAATGGAAAGACTTAACCACATCTTCAATTGCCTCTAGCTAAGGTAAACGGAGGTAAAGTTACTTTGTTCAACATCTGAGTATATTATAGCCTTTTACAGAGTTTAATTGGTTGGACTCAGTTCATTTTCTGCAAGAAGAAATGCTCTTAACCACCAAGCCAGCTCTCCAGCCCACACTTGATTTTTTTTTTAAACATGAAAATTAGTTTTGGGGCTGGTGAGATGGCTCAGCCGGTAAGAGCACCCGACTGCTCTTCCGAAGGTGATGAGTTCAAATCCCAGCAACCACATGGTGGCTCACAACCACCCGTAATGAGATCTGATGCTCTCCTCTGGTGCGACTGAAGTCAGCTACAGCGTACTTATGAAGAATAATAAGAAACGAATTCTTGGACTGGAGAGACCAATTGGAGCGAGCGGGGCCGACCACGGCGAGCAGGGCTGGCCGGAGTGAGCGGAGCAGAACAGGACAGCCAGAGCGAGCAGGGACAGGCCGGAGCGAGCAGGGATGGCCAGAGTGAGTGGGCCGAACGAACAGGACGGCCGAAGCGAGCGGGGCCAACCGGAGCAAGCGGAGCTGATTGGAGTGAGCCGGGCCGACTGGAGCGAGCAGAGTGAGTGGGGTTGAGCGGAGCGAGCAGGGTTGACGGGAACAAGGAAAAAAAAAGAAAATTAGTTTTGAGTAAGGTGGGGATTCAAACAAACAAATACAAAAAAATTAATGACTTTGTAAGTTCACTAAAACCAAAAATAACATTATTATTTAGTTGTATACCAAGCAAAATACTAAGTATCGTAGACAATTTCTGAAAATACCTAATTATAAAAGGATTTAAGAAACAAAAAGAGAAAAGTTACTCAAGATAGATACCCAGTTGTCAATGGACTTGACGAGGAGGGTTATCCAGTGTTTCTGAAGCCCATACAGACATGTTCTCAGATGAAGTTTAACACATTTCATCTTAGAAATGTGACCAAAAATTCATGCCTTCTAGTCTTCCTGTTGAGGTTGTAGCGGTGCCAGGGTACGTTTCCTCCGCCTGTCAGAATGAAGTCTTTGCTGTGATGTTTTTTGTTTTTTGTTTTTGTTTTGTTTTGTTCAGTTGATAAATCATGTTTCCTTATTCTCTGAGGAAGACTCTGTAACTAATTATGAATTTTTGGTTACCATAGTTAAAGGTTCTTTATAGTAGTATATGCTTTTCTTTAATAGAGATGGTTCAAATACTTTTTACTTAATTTTTAATAGAATGTCAAGTACTTTAAACAGTTTTCATTAGTCCTTTGAGAGTTCTGTATGTTTTAATTATGTTTAACCTCCACCTTTAACTCTTCCCTGCCCACCGGAAATTGAGTTCTTTTAGACCCTCTCAAGACCCATTTGTGCTGCCTAAATATTTTGAATGTTCAGTCTTCACTGGCTCACGGTCAACTTATCCGGGCTACGCTCTTAGAGAAAACTGTCTCCGTGCTGGGAGTTGGCCTGGATCGGGTCTGCACAGGTTGTATGCCCATTACTGCAACCTCTGTGAGCTCATAAATGCAGCTTCCTGGTGGGTCCAGATGACACTGTTTCCCTGGAGTTGTTCACTGCCTGTAGCTCTCACACTCCTTCCACCCTGATCTGAAATGATTCCTGAACTATGGAAGTGGGTGGAGGATATATATATATATATATATATATATATATATATATATATATTCTCTTTAGGGCTGAAAATTCGTCAGTCTCTTATTCTTAGCACCCTGGCCAGCTGTGGGTCTCTATTATCAGCATCTATTGCAAATAGAAGCCTGTCAGATGAGTGTTGAAAGATGCACTGATTTCTAAGGGTATTCCAAATGAAGCACACATATCTGAAAATCCAAGGCTGACATCCACAATTAGAAAAAGGCACATGACATTGTCTTCATCTTTAAGACTCCTTTGGTATAAATCATAAAGTTTTAAGACACAGCTATTTCCTAAGAACACTACCTAAGGCTGTTTAATGTTGCTTGTATGTATATTTTTAGGGATTACCACTTGGCATTGGATTATCATTTTGGTAGCAAATTCCTGGGGAAGACTAGTCCTCCCTCTAAAGGCAAATGTCATTTGCTTACAGTTCTTTAGGGATGGAGCCCCATGTTGGCATGTAAACTGGTCTCACTGTTTAGGTCTTGCCTAGACAGCCATTTTGTTGAAACCAAGTACTTATTTTATAAGAAATGTTTTTTAAAATGGGTAAATCTTAGGAGAAAGTCAAAACTTTAATTTTTGATAATTTTCTGGTGATATTTTTAATCTAATAAGCCAGGTTTTATAAATAAATTTAAATATTTGTCCATTAAAATTACTTCTTTTTAAAAAATTTATTATTTATTTTATGTATATGAGAAGCTGTACAGATTGTTGTGAGCCATCATGTAGTTGTTGGGAATTGAATTTAGGACTTCTGCTCGCTCCAGTCGGCCCCTTTCCCTCAGGCCCAAATATTTATTTATTATTATAAATAAGCACACTGTAGCTGTCTTCAGACACACCAGAAGAGGGTGTCAGATCTCATTATGGGTGGTTGAGAGCTACCATGTGGTTGCTGGGATTTGAACTCAGGACTTTTGGAAGAACAGTCAGTGCTCTAAACCACTAAGCCATCTCTCCAGCCCTTAAAATGACTTCTTATGTTTATGACATAGTTTAGTAGGAATGCCCCAGGTAACTGTTAAGGTGATGGCTATCTAACTAGCAAAGGCTTTGTCTAGTAGGAAAGCAAAACACATAAAAGTAAGATCTAATCACAGGTTTTGAATGCCTCATTTAGTAAAATGATAAAAACACAGTCATTGCTTTTCGAAGGCATTTTTTAAAAACATTAGTAAGATTACATCAATACTTAAAGAAACCTTGCTGTTGCAAACAGAATCCAGCATTAATTTATCTCAGGTCATTGAAGTTTGACCTTGAAATTTTAATAAACTTCATATTACACTTAACTTAGTTGTAGTCATACCCACTTTAAGTTTTATTTTCACAATATTTCTACAATATAATTCAACCATCCAAAATTAGTCTGCTTTATTTCCATTTGGGGACAATCTTTATCTTACCATACAAAGTTCATTCTCAACCAAAGCATTTTTAAAAACTGTTGGCTCAAAAGTGCATCATCTTTTACCTATAACTGTTATATCTCCTTCTCTCACTTAATATATTTGTACTCATCCTATTATTTTGGTATTTTAATTAAATTTAGAGAACAATTTAAAATCAGATAATTTTCAGTAAAAACACAGGAGGCTGTATCTAAAATACAGAGAGTATATGTATGGTGTCGGAGTTAGCTTCAACTATCAACTTGACACAATCCAGAGTCACTTGGGAACAAGGAATGTAAAATATTGCCTCCATCAACTGGCCTTTGGGAATGTATGTAGGATTTATTAAGTTGGTAATTGATGTAGGTGAGCCCAAGTCTCCCATAGGCGGGTGAACCTGAGCAGTTTAAGAAGGTAGCTGAGCAAGCTTGTGAGCAGTGCTCCTCCGTGTCTCTGCTTCAGTTCCTGCCCCCAGGTTCCTGCCTTGAGTTCCTGCCTTGGCTTCATGCCATGATAGACTGTGACCTATAGTCAAATAAGCCCCTTTCTCCCGCAAGTTGGTTTGGTCAGTATTTATCATAGCAACAGGTAATCTAGGATAGAAATTGATCCAATTAAAGCAGGCCTCCCATTCATTATCTCTTGTTGACTTTATCTTGTTGTTATATCTGTTGCTGTCTTTGGTTTTGTATGCAAAAATACATGTATAGTATTAAGTGTTTCTCATCGAGAGAACTATAAAACTAATTATTGTTAGCTCTCCCTAGTTTTCCTAACATTCGGTAGTTGAAAGTTTGTAATTATCGCCCATAAAGCTTGCTGCCGTGTTGGACAGTGGGTTAGCTTCCAGCGCTTCCTTCTTATTGGAAACATTGTTTCCCCTGCAAAGTCCCAAACCTTGGTGTGCTAGCTCAGGGATGTGTGTTTTGGATTAGGGTTATGTTCTGCTTTGGGGATTTTCTCAGATTTTACCCTGAGAATCTTTTCCTTCTGTAGCTCATGGTTACCCCAGATTATCTCAGGGTTTACAGAAATGGTTATGTGTTCAAGACCCTGGGTAATGAAACCCTTACACGTGTCTTTCTGAGTACATTTCCTCCTTCCTATTCAGGAACAGGTGATGCTGTTGAACAGGGCGGGAAACCTCTGTTGTAGGTCTCAGATACCATCTGATGATGCTCTTGGCTTTTGTTTTGTGAAAGCTAGAGGTCTGCTAAGTTACTATATTCCAAAGGAAACAAATGCAACTTCTACAGTCCATATGGTTTACCTAATGACCAGGAAGCCGTTAGGTCGTGTACACAGGAGAGCAGCAAACCACCACTAAATGAATATTAAAAAAGGCTAAAACGGCCCAAAATAACTTGTTTCTGGACTTGCAATTATACGTGATATTCTAATGAGTTAATCAGCTGTGTAGAAGGTTCAGTTTGAAGAGGGCAGCTTCCTTCTGGGAAGTTTTGACAGCAAAAGGAAAGGTTGGCCATCATTGACAGAGAGCTTCCTGGGATGAGACTCGGGCTAGACTGAGGAGGTCATAAGCAATAGAAGAGTCTTGGGCGTGGGGAAAGCAGAAGGTACGTGTTGAGGCCAAGTAGGGAGCGAAGGACAAGATGGCAGACACTCAGGAAAAGCATGGCTGACAAGTTTGGATAAGGACTGGAAGTCTTCACCTGAGGAATCTGAGCTGAAGGTAACGGGAAGTGTGCCGACATGAAGGGCAGAGTGAAACTGAAAAGGGCAGGAAGTGTGCCCACATGAAGGGCAGAGTGAAACAGAAAAGAACACGTCTTCACATAAAGGCCAATTGCAAGCAGGCTACCACAGGAAGTAGCCTGAAGACTGGAGTTCAGTCCCTGGAATTCACTTAAGGAAAAAGAAAAACAGTGTCTGCAAGTGCTGTGACATGCACAAGTGCACACACACACACACACACACACACACACAGAGCAAATAAAAAATTAAAATGTTTTAGAGTTAGCAATGAAAAAAAATTAAGGCGACACTCAAATGTCTGGGCTGTGGCTCTGTGTAGCTCAATGGTAGTGTGCTTGCCTAGCACACACAAGGCCCTGAGCTCACTATTCAGTACAGCAACATAAAATCTCCAAATGGTCCTGATGCATGAGGAGGAGGGAGAGGAGTAGAGCACGGTGCTTGAGTAAAGGCGACAGAAAGAATTTGTAGGCTGGAGAAGACACTTAGGAGTCTGTCCAGGAGGCAGCTTATGGAGAACAGAAGTGCATTCTGAGAAGCAGAGTTGGGGCCAACAAGAAGCCCAGAATCAGAAAGTAGGACTTAGGAGTGACACCCTTAAGCAATGACACCACCAACTACACTCAGGGCATAGCAGTCCATTCTACTTCTGCAAACAGCTTAGGGTCTGCTGTGGGCAGGCACGGCGCTCTGAACTGCAAAGGCTGACGCATCCTTACTCTGCAGTACAGTTACACCCTCCACAAATAGATGAAGTGTTTCCTGTGTGCCAGGCACTGCTCTGGGCACTGTGAATGCGGCCGTAAGCAAAGGGGTTTAAATTCTGTCACAGTGTTTTCATTTGGATCTGGAGGAGCAGGTTAGACAGACAAGATTTTAAAAGCAAGGAGGAGTAAAATTCAGTATTTTACTGTAGTGAGGGATGTTGAGATGACCATGAGTTTGACGCCGCCGACTGGCTAATTTAATGAGCAGCTCATTAACCACGTATGTCCATGTTTCAGGGGCTGTCAACCCAAAAGGTTACACGAGTGTTTGTACGATGGAGACAGTTGCAAACCTAGTTAGTTAGAACAACAAAAGGAAAAGTCACCCTATCTTAATTCTTCATCTTCCGGGTTCCTATAATAATTGTTCCTAAGCAGGGCTGGTGATATAACTCAGCCGGTAGAGTGTTTGCCTAGCATGCATGAGGCCCTGCTTTTGGTCCCCAGCGCCACAGAAACCGGAAGTGGTTGAAAATACCTGTAATCCCAGCATCTATGAGGTGGGATATGTGAGCCCCTATCTCAAAACCCAAACAAGAGACTGTTCCTCAGCTTCCAACCCAGGGCGAGGTTTAAGAGCCTGAACTGGGAGCCAGGCAGAGGAAGAAAGAAGTTGTACCATAGTGATGTGAGCAGGGAGGAAACCACACTTCTCTCCTTGGTTTATGGCTTTACTTTTTAAATTAGATAAATAGACGCTTGGCGGGGCATCTCTCAGAGATGTACTTCTTGTCTAGTTCTCTTCAGCTTTTCTCCCAGGTCTCTTCTGTTTCCTTGTGTTACTTCTTTTCTTTCTGCCTGTCTTCTCCAAATCCTTCCCACCAGCTCCGTGTCCCTGCTCCTCCAGGCTTGTTTTCCCTTGCCGCATCGCTCTTCTCCAGGCTCCAGACTTTTGGACAGTGCATCCCAATTGACCTGATTGCCCGGGCCACGGGTGCAGGTTGCTGTATTCTGAGGCGTGTGGTGAGAACGCACGGAGAGGCTCTTGTCAGTGCTGCTGAGATAACTGTAGTTTGCTCCTAGTGGCAACTTCCTGCTTCCCTTTGTCCAGATAGAGCCCCCGGAAACTGAATGCTGAAGAGAAGTGCTGGTGGGGGCCACATAAACTCTCCCCAATGGGAAAGGAAGCATCATATAGAGTTTCCTGTGAGTGCCGGAGAGAAAAGTGGTCAATATCATATAGGTTACCTGAAAACCTCTTCTGTGAATGCAGAGACACAATAATGGCGCTTTTGTCTGTGGGGCTTTTAGAAACTGCAGACAACTCCAAACTATATAGATGTCATGTCTGCTAATATGAGTCAGATGAAGTTTAATTCATATGCATGATATGTTATTATCAATGTGCCTACGTATTAAACAAATAATTGTGTTCTAACAAAAGTTATGTGGCTGGGATTCCTCTCTCAAATAGTGAATCTCCATTTAATTTTGGGACTGTATTTGGCTATGGCTAAATGACACCTTAGAAAAACCACAGGAGGGGGTGCTTTTGCTTATTAATATGTTGACTTTTAATTTATTTAGTTGTGTGTGGGTATACGTGCATGTGGGTTCATGTGTGTGATGGATGTAGATCATGAAAGTAGAAAAAGAGATCATGGGAAGGCGAAGGCAGGAAGACATCCTGAGGAGAGAGAGGACAGAGCAATGGAATGCAGGGGACAGAAAAGCAAAACAGTGTCTATAGGGCAGGGGGGGTGGGGTACAGGACAACAGAGTGACATCTACCTGGGAAGTGGCGTAGTGACTGCTTGCGCAGTTACTAACTGAAAACCAGAAAAATGCCACAACAAAACCATCGCTTTGTACGTTCATTTAAAAATTACTTTAAAAATAAAGCTTTTTTTAAAAAAATAAATACAATAAATCTTTTTATTTTTATTAATTAGAAAAACACACATTATCCCACCTTCCTTAGGACTCTGTTAGACACAGTGCATGGAAGGTACTTCACAATACTTGTTGAATGGCTTGGAGTGTGGAGAGAGAAAGGCCAGAACCTTGGGGAGGTTTGCCCTTACGCAGCCCAGCCAGCTAGCTCCTTTCCCTCTTGGTACTCCATCACCATCAGTTAGAAAGACACCAAGAGCTACAGAGAAGGAGAAAGGTGGGAAGGACCCTGGGAACTCTGGAACTCCAGGAGGATCCCCCATGCCTCCCCACACAGCAAGATAAGAAGGCTCTAGTTCCAAGATCACCAGTTTAACAGTCTGTCCTTTGGTGCCACTTGTGGGGACTCTGGGGTTTTTAGAGATACCACGCCACCAAGTTTCACTCAGTATCATTGGAGGCAAAGACAAGGGAGATGAGTAGAGCTGAGGTCACTGTGTCCAGTGACCTATCCCCTGCCCATGGCATTTGGAATCACTCCGAGGACCCTAGGACAGGGTCCCGATTCTGAACTTGAACTCCAGCCTGTCCCAGGAAGGCCACCAGATCAACCCCATCACCACCATACCTCCAGTTAGGGACAGCCGTGGCCTGCTGGAAGCAGCCAGAGTACTGAGGAGTGAGAGGGGCTGTGGCCCAGAAGGGTTCTCTCGTTCCCATTCTCCGAACATGAATGCATCCCTCCAGTTGAGATAGCAGGTACAGGGGATACTGTCTTCACAGGGAGTAGGTTTCTCTAGTTAAGAAAAGGAATGTATTTGCACTCTCGCTTACAGCACACTCTGGAAGCTAATAGCCTGTAACAGTTTTGCCAGAGAAAGCCATTATATGCCAGGCTCCTTTTATCGTTGCTAACAGCAGTGTAAAGGCAATTGTCCCACAATCCCCATTTTTACAGGTAAAGACTCTGAGGCCCACAGAGGCTGGCTAACTTACCAATGGCCACATTATGGAGAGGCAGACAGAGTCAACATGCCAAGCCAACCCACCTGGTTCCAGAGCCCATGTTCTTGATCACAACACAACATCATGTTGAACAAAATAGCCTCAGTAAATGGAGAAATGACATAGTAGGGGCAGGTTACCAGAGTAAGTCTCCCTAAGGATACTCAGCCAACTCAAGTGACAATGGCCTTGAAACCAGAGGAGCAAAAAGCCAGAGCCTGTTCTTAGACCCTTTGCCCCTTGATCTTTTAGATTGTAACCAAAACCTTGGCATTAATTGGGATCAAATTAGAAATGTATGTGCTCAAGGCCCTGTGCCCAGGTCAAATGAATTAGAAGCAACGTCTTAACAAGACCAAGGGTCAGCTTGTGTACCTGATAATGGGGGCACATGGGTTAGCTTTGGGCCTCTGGTTGTCTAGACTGAACACACACACACACACACACACACACACACACACACACACGCATGCACGCACGCACGCACACATGCACACACACACCATCCCCATCCCTACCCCCACCCCTACCCATCCCCATCCACAGTCAAGCCCTGAGCTCTTGCACAGCCTAGGTCGATTTTGAGCTCTCAGTTCCTCCTGTCTTTGCCTCTTAGGAGCTGGGATTACAGGCATGCACTACAATGTCTAGCCGTGAGAGTCTGAGTGTATGTGTATGTGTATGTGTATGTGTATGTGTATGTGTATGTGTATGTGTATGTGTATGTGTATGTGTATGTGTATGTGTGAATGAAGGTTCTCTCAGAGACCAGAAGCATCAGGTCTTCTCTGTTCGCTCTGGTTACAGGTAGTTGTGAGCTACCCCAAGTGGATGCTGGGACCAGACAGACTCTGGAATACGATTTTTTTTTCAAGACAGGGTTTCTCTGTATAGCCCTGGCTGTCCTGGAACTCACTCTGTAGACCAGGCTGGCCTCGGACTCAGAAATCCCCCTGCCTCTGCTTCCCAAGTGCTGGTATTGAAGGCGTGCGCCACCACACCTGGCTAGAATACGATTCTTAACCACTGAGACAATCTCTTCGGCCCATGGATTCTGGAGGTCAAACTCAGTTCCTCATTCTTCCAAAACAAGTACTTTACTGAGTTATCTCCACAGCCCCCCCCCCCAATTTTTCTATCAAGAAATTCCACTGAAGTTCAGTAGGAGACAGCAAGAGTCCCAAGAGCCTAGCATATCCCTTCCCTTTGCAGGCCAGTGCTTGACCCAGAAAGAAAACGGGATCCAGAGAGCATTCCAGTGTGCCTCATTAAACTCAACCTAAGAACATCTCAACACTAGATACCGTGAAATTCTTTTTCGTGTTAAGGATCTTACGATGTAGTCCAGGCTATCCTGTAATTTGCTATATAGACCAAGCCAGCCTCAAACTTGAGGCCTTTCTCCCAACTCAGCTCTCTGAGTACTAGGAATGACAGGTATGCACCCCTGGGTGGCTGTCCTGAAATTCTAAAGCTTTTCTCTCCAGTCCCAGCAATCATTAGAATAATCTTGAGCATTCTGCTCTCCTCACCCCTAACCTCACAGAACAGTTTAAAGCTGTGTGCATTTGTGAACGTGCTCGAATGTTACATAAAACCAGAAAATGTTGTTGACATCGTGTCAAAGATCAAGGCCTGTGAGAAAGCAGTCTCAGATCGGGAGGAAGTGAGCAGTGTGGGTTTGAAAATTCAGATTTGGGATGACTCTTGAATAAAAAATCAAGACCAGTAATGCCAGACTTTGTGCCTACACAGCAGCAATTAACCAAAGCCTTGACTAAAATATTCACTGTTTTTGTTGCCGCTGTCTCTGCCACTCCTGATTGTCTTTTTAATGTTGAAAACAGGGTCAGTTGCCAGAAGTTTTTTAGATTTTCTTATTATATTTTATGTGATAACTATTTTGCCTACATGTGTGTCTGTGTACCACATGCTTGCCTGGTGCTCCTGGAGGCCAGAAGAGGGCATCAGGTCCCCCAGGACTAGAGTCACATTCGTTTGTCAGCTGTCATATGAGTTGGGAATTGAACCCGGGTCCTCTGCAAGAACAGTGAGCATTCCTAACTCACGAACCCTCATCTCTCCAACCCTGCTAGCATTTGTTTAATTTCCATAAAGTTAAGAGTCAACCACTCCTCTTGCCCATGTTCCCTCAGATCTCAGACCTTTATCTGTTTATTCCTCCTATAAATGTAGGAGTTTGATATATCATGATGTGACTATCTCCTGAGCCAGAATGAGAATTAACTTGTCAATGGTCTTAGATCTAGATATTTATTGAACTCCCATGGTGTCCCCAGTGCTGTGTTTGCTTCTCTAGATGACTTGGAGGCAGTTTAGCATTCATTAAGAAATAAGCCTTAACCTACAAGAGAACCAGAGTATAGTGTGAGAGGTCATGGGGACAGTTAAGTCTTGGCAGGAGCGTGCGGTCTAGGATGTAGAGGAGGCTTAGAGGGGCTCCCGGGGGGGGGGGGGAGGAAGTGAGTGAGAGATGGCTGAGGTATGAGAAAGCATGGTTGGAATCTGACTGTAGCAGATGTGACCGGATACGTGGCAGAGAGCATGTGGCCGGGTGAGGCGACAGAGATGGGGAAGCTGATGAAGGACCACATCCACAGGACCTGGGCTACACTAGAATTTGGCAACAGAGAACCAGCTGCTCCTTCTAGAATGTCTCGTTTTCTCACATTCTGCCCCAATTCTATCATAGATGGCACTGCTTAGATACACCAACCTTCTTGAGCCAATGCCCTGGAAGGAGTGAAGGACCTTCATATATGCCTCTGTCACTCCAGCATGAACTTTAAATGTGGACTAGAAAGGAGCTTTTTCTCTGTACCCACGTGACCATCCCTTTAAGAGAAGGTTGTATGTATATACGGCTGGCACTTGAAGAGCCTCCAGTGATCGCCTTTGACTAAGACAGTGAATCCACAAGTGGATACTGCAGATGTCAAGGAAAGGCTGGCTGGGGTCATTCTGTGGAACTGGAAATGAAGAGTATAGAAACATCTCAAGTAAATAAATGGTTGGGACTTGGTACCTAACTGCCTTTGGTGGTCAAAAAGCCCAGAGAGATGCCAACTATGGCATGGAGATACTATGGTACTCCTGGTGGTATCCAGAAGACTAGAGGGTGCATTGTGGGGAGTCTGTGTCCTGTGACACGGCAGCTATGTCTCCCAGCATGCACCCTGCATCCTTCCTTACCTGATCTGGTCTTGTTGAGCTGCACCTTTTCACTCCTGCTGGAACTCCAGTCATTTCAGGGTCAAGGAAACAAAGATCAAAAGTTGAGAAAAACATTGAACTCAGTTTTTTGTTGTTAATTTTTATATCTTCATTTTTGGAACTATGGTCTTTTGTATCTGAGGCTGGCCTCAAACTCACTATGTAGCTGTGGATGACTCTAAACTTCTCACCCTCCTGCCTCCTGAGTGCTGGAATTACAGCATGCACCACTATGCCTGGTTTATGCAGTGCTGGAGATCAACTCCAGGCTTTGTGTATGTTAGGACAAGGGTTCCACCCGATGAGCGACATGCTCAGCTCTGAAGTCATTTTTCAAAGCTTATCCCTAGTAAATACCTCCCCTTGAGGGCTGGAGAGATGGCTCAGTGGTTAAGAGCACTGAATATTCTTCCAGAGGTCCTGAGTTCAATTCCCAGTAACCACATGTTAGCTTACAACTGTAATGGAATCTGATGCCCTCTTCTGGTGTGCCTGAAGACAGATGCAGTGTACTCATATTCATAAAATAATTTTTTTTTAAAAAGAGACTTTTCCTAATTCAGAAGATTTAGAGACAGATATAAATAGGCCAGCTGTGGCTGCGCTGGCTGGATGCGATGCACATTATGTTTCCAGAAGAGAAAAAGGAAAGAAGAAGTGGTGAAGATGGGTAGAGAACAGAGTCCAAGGTGCTGATTTGTCTGAGGAAAGGTGTGGGCCTGTCTTGGATCTTCTATCTCAGCCATGCGTGCTGACTACTGTTCAGTGGCGTGAGGCTGCTAAGGAGTGAAACCTGATAACTGCAACCAGTCTGGAAAGGGCCTGGATGAGAAGAACATCATCACTTGGGGGTTTGTGTTGGGAAACCAAGCAAAGCGGCCACTGGGGGAACCGGGAAGCAGAAGGGACGCTCTCTTCCACGCCAACCTCCTTGACCCATTGCGTTGGTGCACATGCCAGTCCAGACCAGTTTAGCTGCTCATCTGGTCTTTCTGAGTCTCTGCTGCTACCCTTTTATGGTACAGTCATGGCCACAGCTGGAGTGACTCTTCCAGATGTAACTCCGATCACAGCACCTTCATATGTAAAATGCAAATAAGGCTCCTGGCCTGTGTCTGCTTCTACATTTTCTCTTACTCAATGGCCTTCTTGCTCCATCCCTAAGTTTCCTTCTCTGGGTAAAGTCTCAGTTATTTTATTTATTTATTTATTTATTTATTCAAACTGCCTGGCTCTGCATCCCCCCACCTTCTTTCTGGCTAGATCTCATTTCTCTAATGGGGTTTAGCTCCCTCTAATCTTCCAGAATAAAAGCCAGCTATTGGTGGCAGACCCCCAGTAACCCTGCTTCCCACTTACTCTGAGGATACAGCATCTAATTTTGTTGGGGTATTGTTTTGAGGCAGATTAGCCTAGGTTGGCCTCAAACTCACAGGAATCCTCCTGCCCTAGCCTCACAAGTGCTGGGTACCACAAGCATGTACCACCATCTCAGATTGAGAACGCTTCATTTTGTCTGGGCTTGCGTTTTAAGGAGAGTATGGCTCTCAGCTGTTTGGGGCCATGGGACTGAATTACAGCCAGTAACTCAGCATGAGATATAACCGAAAGGGTCTGTGGTGGTTTGAATGAGAAATATACGTGTGCGCGCGCACACACATGCAGATGAGTATCTGAACACTCAGTCCCTAGTTGGTGGCTCTGTTTGAAGAGGTTTAAATGGTACAACCCTGTAGGAGGACGTTTGTCACAGGGGGCAGGCTTTGGGATTAGAAGCCCTGTGCTGCTTTGGTTAAATTCTGCTCTGTATTTATGTGTGGAAATGTGAGCTCTCAGCTTCCAGTTCCTGCCACGAGCTGCTATCTGTGTCTTCCAGCTAAGATGGGCTCTTATCCCTCTACAGCCATAAGCTCAAATAAACCTGATTTTATATGAATTGTCTTGGTTATGGCATTTTATCATAACGATAACGTAGCTAATACAGTGTCCTTTCCATAGGAAGTTAGCTGTGGATTATGGTTATGTCTCAGGCAGGGAGAGCCTGAGTTCTGAGCCAGCGTTGCCAACATAGTGAGACCCTGTTGCAAAAACAAAACAGAGAAGCCAGGTACTGTGCCACATGCCTGTAACTCTAGCATTTAAGGGGATCTAGAGTTCAAGATCATCTCTCTAGTTACTTAAGTTTCAGACCAGCTTGCCCTACAAAGACAGTGATTTGTTTGAAACAGTCAAACTTATTCCCAATATACCTTTGTTCTGTTAGAACTTGGCACCAGTCCAGAATGTGACATTCTACGTAAACCTTTCTTAATTGCAGTTTTCTGTATCTTATTATACAGTGACAATCTTTGGTGCATGCTGTTAAACCTTTCCTGAGACAGTCAGTAATGCACACTAAGATCCCATTCACATTTCCTTCCCAACCTGACTGAAATGCATGATAAGCCCATGTTTAATCCCAACAGTACCCGGGTGAGGCTGGAACTATTATCTTTTAAGTATTATAGAACTGAAAGCCAATGCACTGGTCTCTGAGCCTTTACCCACCCGGAGTGCCTCTGAGCGCTCTTGGCTTTCAGCGTACTACCCCAGCACTAGTCAGTTTGCCCCTGCACTGCTCTAACTGGTGCCTGTTAGGACAAAAACCGCTCCTCTTGGGTTGAGCTATAGCTGAGTGGCAAAACCTAGGAAGGTTGAGCCCTACAGTCAGTCCCCAGTAAACTGGAGTTGGGGTGAGGGTGGGGGTATATCCCTTCCATAGCCTGAAATGGTGACACAAGTTTTCTTATATTTCCAGCATTTGGGAGGTGGAGGCAGGAGGGTCAGGAGTTCAAGATCATTCTTAACTACATAGGGACTTTGAGGCCAGCCTGGGCTACATGAGACATATCCTAAAACAAAACAGAGATACTTCTTTTTGTCACTTTGTTTTTCTCTCCTGGTGATATTTACTAATTTATTTTTGGTTTTCCTTCTCTGTTTGTAGCCCAAGCTAGTCTGGAACTCATTCTGCAGCCTGGGCTATGCTCAACTTTGAAACAATCTGCTTGTCTCAGACTCTTCAGTGCTGGAATGACAGCCGGGAGTCACCACACCTGGCTTTCTGTCTCTCATATCACAGTGCATCATCAAACACACAGGATGTATCGTCAGGGATAGAGAAGACAGGCCTGAACCCTTGAGCATTCAAGGAGGAATAACCTTAGCATCTCTATAAAGCCCAGTCAGAGGAAATGAAACCAGTATACAGCAGGGTTTAAAGCCAGTTATGTGGTTATGTGGCTATGCCCTTATGTGGTTATGTGGTTATGTGGTTATGTGGTTATGTGGTTTTGCTTCTATAGAATCAGTTACTGGATTGGTATTTAGCTTTCATTCATCCATGTCTATTACTCATTTTCATTGCTGAAGAAGTATTTTCCTTTCTATATAACTCTTCTGGAGTCAGGCCTGCCTGGCCTGCTGTGTGGAGACAGAGACTATGGTAATGACACCAGGTTCTGTGTGACAGTATATCACATCCCTAACCATGCTCCTTCACTGAGGGTCTTACCTCTGGGACCTGCTGGGCTACAGAAAAGGGTGGTATGGGCTAACCTGAGTTAAATCATGTACCTGTACTGTTTCTGCTGATGCAAGTCAGAAAAGATCTGGGAGAGGGTCTCGCTCTCCCCCTGGGCCATCAGATGTGTGAGGCTCTCACTGGGCTGGAAGGCTTTTGATTTCTTTTGCACTAACTATATGGAGAAAGAACAAACAAACACAACAGGAGGTTAAGCCTTGGGCTCTCTCCATTTTCTTAACACCAAGCTTTATCTAGACTCTAAAACATTGGGACCCAAACTCTCCCAATAGGCAGCCATACAAGCCTCTCACGGAAGCAGTTCTCTTTGTTGCTATTTCATATAAATATTCTTTGGTGCATTGGAGGTAAGGCCCTTATTGCATACTTGCCAACATAAATTTAGAATGCTTACCTTGTTAATATGAATTTTAACAGTGAGTGCTACTTGTTTTTATACTTAAATGTATACCTTATGGGAAGCTAATGTTTAAAACACCAATTCCTTTAAGAAAAGCCCTATATGCAGTTGCATTGTGGATGTGTAGTGCATTTGTAGCTGTTTATGTGTATGTGTACGTGTGCATAGGCGCACATGCACACACATGAGAACACCTGAGTGTTTTCCTCTATCATTTTCCACTCTATACTCTAAGACAGGCTTGCCCACTGAGCCTGGTTCTCATGGACTCTGCAGGGCAGCGCGTGAGTCCCAGGGATCTTTCCCAATGGGGCCTATGAATTCGCAGACCAAGACTCCACCTGTCAGGAACTGGGATTCACCTGAAGCCATATAAAGGAGATTAGGAGAATAATTATCCCACTAATAAGTAATGTACCTTTACTTCTTAGAAGCGCCCCTCCTGACACAGTTGCTTGCAGAACTTTGCTGTTGAGCGCACTCACTTTTCCAAATTCTACCCCAGAAAGTGTAACTTTTCCTTTTCTTGTTTATCTGTTTGTGGTTGTTGTTGTTTTTGTTTTGTTTGTTTGTTGTATACCAAAAGTCTATGTACAAGGCCCAACACCCTGGGTTTTCTCATGGTTTCTCTGAAGACTCCCCGCGCCCTTACCCCCCCCCCCCAAAAAAAAAAACCAAAACCAACCAAACAAACAAAACCTTTCTTACGTGCACACATACACAGAGACACACACATGCACACACAAATACACAGACACACACAGACACAGACACACACAGTCAAACACAAACACACACATGCATACACACAGACACACACACACATACATATACACACATGCACACAGACACACACACACACACACAGACACACATATACATACACACACAGAGAGACACACACATGCACACACAGACACACACAGAGACACACACAGTCAAACACAAACACACAGACACACACATGCACACACAGACACATACATACATATACACACTTGCACACACATAGACACACAGAGAGACAAACATATACATACACATACAGACATACACATGCACACACACAGAGACACACACACACACAGACATAGACACATACACACACACACATGCACACAGACACACACACACACACACACACACACACACACACACACACACAGGAAGGGTGGTCCTATGATTCCAACACTAAGAACACCTGAGGCAGGGAATTTAAAAGCAGTGTTGGCTGCCTAAGACCTAATTTTTACAAAAACAACAATAAACAAACAACAAACAACGGAGTGTCTAAGATGTTTTTGTAGATATAGAAAAGAGGGAAGAATAGCAAATGAAAAAACCAAAACTCTCTCTCATGGGTGAGGAGATGGCTCGGCCATTAAATGTGCTTGTTAAAGAGTAAGGATCCAGCCGGGCGCACGCCTTTAATCCCAGCACTCGGGAGGCAGAGGCAGGTGGATTTCTGAGTTCCAGGCCAGCCTGGTCTACAGAGTGAGTTCCAGGACAGCCAGGGCTACACAGAGAAACCCTGTCTCTCTCACACACACACACACAAAAAAGAGTAAGGATCCAAGTTCAGATCTCTAGAACCCATGAAGAGAGCCATCACTGCCGGGCACACCTCTAACCTTAGCCCTGGGGTGGATGTGGGCCAGCAGACAGGAGAATTGCTGGGGTTTGCTGGCCACAAGCCTAGCAAAAGTCCCCAAAGCTCCAGGTTCAGTGAAATACTCTATCTCAGAGGAATAAGGCAAAGAGCAATAGAGGAATATACATGAAGTCTTTCTCTGGCCTCTGCATGTTCCTCACAGTGCATACAACCACTACACACACACACACACACACACACACACACACACACACACACACTCCAGAAAAGTCTCTTTTGGACTGGCTTGGTAGAACATACCTGTCTGTAGTCCTAGTACTTGGCAGCTGGAGAAAGAAGGCTCAATATTTCAAGGTCAGCTTTGGCTACATAATGAGTTCGAGGCCAGCTTGGACTATAGGAAACCCTATCTCAAAAACACCCCCCCAAAATCCCCCAAACCAAAAATAGAACCCTTGTCTCGTGTCCATTTCCACTGAACTGTGGTCAGAGCTGATGGTGGCATGACTGTGTGTATTTACTGAAGTGTATGTACTTAGGAAGGGGTGTTCTGTGCTTCTAAGAGCTACCGTGTCTGGGACAGAGTTAAAGCTGAGGGCACCTACACAGGACACTCAGCAGCAGCTGTTCAAAGGTCACCCTTCTCCAAATCTGATCTTGGCTGGAGACTAGCAATGGGGATTTCTTACCTCAGTCTTTCTACCTGGGCTGCAAAGGCTCTTGGGTACCAGGCAGTGAGTGACAAGGATGGTAGGGTCCTTGGTGGTGATGGACAGACCCTTATGCAGAATTTGAACCAGGCGGATCCAAAAGTGGAAGACAGTCTCAGGATGGTCGGGGTGGAGCTTCAGGTAGTAGATTTTCTCGGTGACTGTCCTCAACCGCAGGACGCGTTCCTGGTCGTCCCAGATCTGGAGCTCCACAAACTTCAAAGGGAGAATGCTAAAGGCATAGAAGACGATACCTGGATCACCCCATCACTTCTGGTGCGTCTCTTCAAGGATGGGAAACTTTTAGGGGTAGCAAAGAGAGTTCTTGGCTAGTGGTGCTCAAACTCTGAGGAAAGGAGATTTCCTTGGGGCACTTAATTAAGATGCAGAATTTCCAAGATAATGTGGGTGGGCTGCTTCTCTTACCTGGCCATGATTTTCAGGCCAGCACCCAGGGATCCCGTGCCTCAGATGCAGCTCAAGAATAAGGTTGTTGGAGACATGGGGTTTTGTCATTTTCTTCTTGAAAATCCCACCTGCGTAGCTTGTTCATTCATTAACCTCCATGAACCAACCCTAGACTGCCCAAAAGAGCTGTCTCAAGGACCTGGCTTAGATCTAGTATTAGTCACCTGCAGTGGGCCGTACTTGTTACAGGTATACGAACATCATGATGGGGAGCTCCAGCAGGAGGAAGAAGGGGTTTTCTAGACCTCTGGTATCATCTAGAGATTCTTGAGATGGTTTTCAGATTGTGTAAGGAGGCCTTTTGTGGCCCCCAGAGGCTTATTGGTTTGAATGTATGGCCCCTGGCTAGTGGTGCTATTTGGGAAGGCTATGGAGCCTTTAGAAGGCTAAGCCTTGTTGGAGAAAGTACTTTACTCCGGGGAGAGCTCTGAGGTTTTATAGCCAGGCTTCACTTCCTGTTCTGTTTCCTGTTTAGATGCAATGTGATCGGTCAGCTTCCTGTTCTTGCCACCGTGTTTCCCCTTCCCCGTCACAGTGGACTCTAGGCCCCCTACCCCCCCCCCCCCTGCGAACTTTAAGTCCAAATAAACCTTTTCTCCCCTAACCTGCTTTTTGGCTGGGGCATTTGATCATAGCAACAGAAAAACAGAAAGGAGAATGAAACAAAGTCCAGAGATCAAGCAGGGCAATTCTATCACAAACATCATACTATGCTACAGCTCCACCTACCAGGTCTCTCTGCCTCACTACCGCTTACCCAGAGGCCCNGCGTGCACCAGCATGTCTAGTTTAGAATTGTATGTGGAGTCTGTGTGCATGTGGGTGTGTGCATGGGGATTCTGTATGCATGTATGTCTGCGAACCATATGTATATAGTAACCACAGAATCCAGAAAAGAATGTCTGATCCCCTGAGACTGGAATTACAGACAGTTATTAACTGCCACCAAGAGGAAGCCCTGACTTTAACCACTGAGCCATCTCTCCAGTCCCCCCCCCACCACTGTATTTTATAGGGACAGTTTCTTTCTCTTTTTTAAAGATTTATTTATTTATTATATGTAAGTGCACTGTAGCTGTCTTTAGACACTCCAGAAGAGGGCATCAGATTTCATTACAGATGTTTGTGAGACACCATGTGGTTGCTGAGATTTGAACTCAGGACCTTTGGAAGAGAAGTCAGCCCTCTTAACTGCTGAGCCATCTCACCAACCCCGGGGAAAGTTCTTAAGAAAGAAAAAGAGCACTTGTTGCTTTTGAAGAGGACTGGGAAATCACGCGGTGATTCATAACCATCTGTAACTCCAATACCAGCAGATTTGACACCTTCCAACCTCCACAGGCCATGGGCACACACGTGGTATACAGATGCTCACGCAGGCAAAACAGTCACATGCATAAAATAAAATTACTAAATCATTTAAAAATATTTTTAAAAATAAAGAGAAAGGCACCCCTGAGGAAGCAAGTAGGCCAGAGAGTTGGGGAGACAGTCGCTCAAAAACCTCCACCCAAAACATCTGAGACATTTCTCACTGAACTTGGAGCTCATGGTTTTTCTCCTGTCTAGACTGGCTGTTACTTGCCAGTCCCTAGTACCCACCTCTCTTCCTCTATCCCTTAACCCTGGGGTTACAGGCACACACTGTACTCTGGTTTTTTGCATGGCTGCTAAGGACGCAAGCTCAGACGCTTATGTGCATTATGCCATTTTCCCACTCAAACATCTCCTCACCCCCAACCTGTCTGCGTGCATACATGTTTGGGGAAATATGTATGCACATGCCTGCAGAGCTTATTATATTAGTTAGGCTAGGCTGGGTGGGCTGCAAATGCCCATCTCCACCCATCTCCACCTCCCCCGTGCTGGGGTTACACATGTGCACCACTATACCCATCTGTTTTTTAAAAACATGGGTTCTAGAGATAGAGCTCATGTTTGCAAGCTCTTTACTGATTGAACTATCTCTCCAGACCCCCCACCTATCTCAGGTTACTGAGGTCTAGAGCAGTTAATAGCTGGACATGATAGTACATATGTGTAATCCAAGCACTCAGAATGGGGAGGCAGGTGGGCCAAGAGTTCAAGGCCAGCCTTTACAGCATAATGGGTTCATGGCCAGCCTGAGCAATAAGAGATTGTGTTCTTTCCAAAACAAAGCAAAACCAACAAACCAAAAATCCCAAATCAACATCACTGCAAAGATGTCCCAGTTTCACCCCATCTTTGAACTTAACAGGTAGCCTCCCCCTGGATCTGCCCTTTACCCATCTGGTCCGTCGTTCCCCTCTGTGTTGTTTACCTCTTCAGGTGGATGCTTGGTGCTCTGGATGGTCTGTTCCACGTCTGGCTCTGCCCCTGATGCCATTTGACTCTGGCCATAAGGAGGATGTTCGGAAGGGGAAGGCAAGGTACGGAGGAGGTCACCCCAAGGGCCATTGTGTTGGAAGCCTTATAGATCTCTTTCCAGTTTCTGCTCCTCCTGACCTGCAATGCAGCCCCCAGGCCCAGCCTGAACATTTGGCAAAAGTAGCAAGATGTTTTAGCCAGGTTTCTTCACTCAGCACTAATTTTGTTTTTGATAGCTCTGCCTGGTCTAGAACTCACTATGTATAGCAGGACCAGAGAGATCTGCCTGCTTCTGCCTCCCAATGTTGAGATTAAAGTCATACTGTGGTAGCCACTTAGCTTCTTTGTGGGAGGAGGACTAAGCTGTATTGTGGGAGTGTTTGGCAGTGTCCTTAGACTCTGTCTCCAGAGATGCTTATAGCAAACTCCCACCCAAATTCTGACAACTGAAAATGTCTTCAGACATTGCCAAATGTCCCTTGGGAATGAGGGATACTGCTGTGTTCTGACATGTGCTTTAATCTGTATTGGTCTAAAAACTTTAGTAGGGCTTCTGAGTGTTTTTTATTATTATTATTATTATTGTTGTTGTTGTTGTTGCTATAATCATCATTTTATTATTATATTTAAACAAAAAAGGGTCTTACTCTATAGACCAGATTAGTCTCATTCTCAAGGGCATCCTCCTGCCTCAGCCTCCTGAGTGCTGGCATTACAGACTTGAGCCACCAATGTGCATTTCTCCAATAGGACTTAAAGGGCCCATTATTAACGCAAGAGCAAGAACCATAATCCAGAACTTCCTTAGCATCTACTTTGTGTCTGTGGAACTTCCCCACTTTGCTTAGAAAACACCCATCCTCATGGCCTTTCTATTTATTCTAGATTCTGTCTGGCCCGAGGGGAGGACAGGAGATAAAGGGAGATTGAAAACATACCAAGAACCCACTAGACCATGCACTTCCCTTGCTCTGTTTAAACAGATTTGTACAGGTTCCATGCACAATGGTACCTCCCACCAGTGAGCAGAGCCTGCACGCTAAGCTCCCGTTTCTCTGGGCCCCTAGGTCCTATTCTTTGCCAACCAATACTGACTGCCTTAACTTGGCCTCAGGTGACAGACCCGAGAATGACATAAATTAGGAGCTCCAATGCCTAATTCCCTACTCAGCAAAGAATGCGGGACCTCTTTCACTGAGTGTACACCTACAGGAGAAACCCTGGTCAGCCTTGTATCTCAGGCCTGCTAGCTCTCCTGCCTCCATTTACCCTCCACTGCAGTTCTAGGGGGTAACTCTTCTGGTCACATCTTGGGAATAGGTTTAGAAGAGTCAAGCAGCTCTGTTCTGAATCACACGCAAGAGTACCTGAACAAAGTTGCTTTCGAACACCACGGAGTTAGGAAACAGATTGAATTCTGGAGAATGAACCATCTGGCAGAGTAATCCTTCCTCCACTCCCAGGCCCACGCCAGGGTTCGTTTCCCCATCCACAGGCAAGAGGCCCCTGAACTTCTCCCAGGCATTCAAGGAAGGGAAGGTTGAATATGATCTTATCACTTTTACTGTCTTCTTCGATGTCCACCAAGACTTTCTAGGTGGAATTGATGTCATCATGTCTGCACATGCTCAGGGGTCCTCTGCACTGCTGTCCTGGGATCTGTCTCTTCCCTTCTGATCATGGGCAGCTGGCCAAGGCCTGAGGGGCAGCCGGTCAGCTCACAATGATGAATGGATGACATCACGAAAAACCACAGCAGGCCTGCAAGAAAGGGAAATGAGGAGGAGCCTCTCATTTCCTCCTGAGCCTGTGATGCTCACGGCTGCACTTACTGACATCCTAAGTCCTTCTCAGGGGCCCCCTCGGAGCATTCACGGAACTTGCTGGGAAACCCTGAGGCAGGCAGGAAGCAAGGACTGTTAGGATTCTTCTGCCACTGCCCAGAAGAAAGGGGCCCTTCCGGTCTCTCAATCCTCTCGTGTGTGTGTGTGTGTGTGTGTGTGTGTGTGTTTGTGTGTTACTGAGGATTAAACCCAGGGATCCATACATGCAGTATGAGCCCTACCACCAAACTATCTCCCCAGCCCACACAGGTCTTGAACTTGTTGTATTACGCCTCAACCTCCTGAGTTCATGAGTGTGCAGTAAGTAGTTCATACTCCCCTCTTTACATTTGGTTGGTTGGTTGATTGGTGTGTGTGTGTGTGTGTGTGTGTGTGTGTATGTGTGTGTGTGTGTGAGTGTGTGTACAAATAGGTGCAAGTGTGCCACAGCGCATGTGAAAATCAGAGGACAACTTATGAAAATAAATTCCCACCTATTAGACCATCAGGCTTGGTGGTAAGTACACGCCTTTATCTGCTGAGACATCTCACCACTGAGCCATCTTGCTGGCCTCTTCCCTTACTCTCTTAGTGTAAACTATTCTAAACAGTATGAAGAGCTGATGTCTATTCAAAACTAATTTCCAGAGCCTCACGTGATGTGATCACCCCCCCACACACACACACACATACATTCCCTTACCCCCTGGCTTAGCATGTGAGCCTCCTCCCCACCTCCCACATCTTGGCTTACGTGCAAGAACCATTTCTGCTTCCAGGAGAGCTACTAGTGCCTGCTCTTTGGCTGCTATGGCTGGCTGGGTTCAGCTGCAGTTTTCTCCCTTCGGAGGTCAAAACTGAAGGATCAGGAGCAATAATTAGTTTCTGACGACAAGGCTGACTACGGGTACCAGCTAGGAGGAAACAGCATTATACACCCATCTCAGTGATAGTGGATCTCCCCAAGAGCCAGAAGAATTTTTTTAAAATCTAAATTCCTGGGTGTGGAGTGTGTCAAAGAACCAAGCAGACTGATCACGAATCAGAGTCAATGTAAGGAGAAATGCTATTCTAACTTGAACACAATTCTAGGATGTGTTAATGTGTCGCCATCAAGGTCAAATGCAATAAATTTAGAAAGATGGTTTAGAAAAAAGATATGCAAAAGACAGAGCTGGATGTTATTCCTGTATTTCATCATAAAGTCAGAGAGGGCAGAGGGATCCAAGGCTTTCCCAGTCTTGTTCTGCCAGCCCTCTTCCATAGCCACAAGGCTACACCTATCCAAACCCCTGTCACAACTCCCAGAGTAGCAGTGAAATGTCTAACTCACATTCTTCATTTTCTTTTGCTTACTATGTGGAGAAAAATGTCCCCCATGGTAAGATTCTTTAAGGATAGGATCATAAACCGCACCCCGTGGTTTGCATTCCCCCAGGAACTGAAAAAAACATAGTACAAAAGTAATAGCCATTAAAAAGCTGTGCTCCTTTTTCATAGTTAGCACTGAAGCACTCTCCCTCCATATTCTCACTAGCTTTCCAACCTCAGAACTTTGAATCATTTTAATAACTATTTAACAGATGCTTGCAAACCCTAATACTTCTCCAATTTTTTCTGTTAAGCACAATATTGTCTACAATTATGAAAAGAAGGAAGAAAGCAGAAAGACCGAAAAATAACCTCAATATTAAACACTTTTTTCTTGGCAGGGCAGTGGTGGCACATGCTTTTAATTCCAGCACTTGGGAGGCAGAGGCAGGAGAGAATCTCTGTAAGTTCAAGGCCAGCCTGGTCTACAGAGCAAGTTCTAGGATAGCCAGGAGTACACAGAGAAACCAAACCATGTCTTGAAAAACAAAACCAAACAAAAAACAACAAAAATTCTAGACATACACAGTATATCCATTTGATATCCATTTCTTTAGTGTAGAAATACTGGCATTTACTTGGGCATAGGCCATCTGGAATAGAGTATATTGTGTGGCTTCCCTTGCAGCTAGGTAAGGCCATGTGACTAGTCTATTACAGACATAAGCTCCAGTGAACTTTTTGTGAGGAATCATTGTAAGGAGAAGGTACACTCTCTTCCATGAACATCTCCCTCTCTAACCCCACCCTCCCCCTCCTAGAATAAAACTTTCATTCCAATGCTGAGTTGTGAATTTTAATGAAAAAATTAGGAATATTTTTGTATGCACTTATCAGTTTGTATGCAGGTATAAACATGGGGTGCTACTGTAGTTTGCAAGTGGAGGGCAAGGTGCTCTCTTCTGCCATGAGATTGACATTCTGCAGCAAGCACCTTTCTTCACCTGCTGAACCATCCCTACAACCCAAATTTGGATATTTAAAATTAGATGGAGTCAAACTTGAGTCAGGCTGGTGTTACTAGTAATAAAATTCCTGCTCACTCTTCAGGAATGACTTTACAGCAAATGACAGCACTATTTCCCAATAGTTCTAGGTGATAAGGAAATAAAGTTAACTTACAGGCTACCTGAACCTCAGCATGACAAAGGTATGGCTTCTGGGGAGTGTAACTGTTTACTTCAACACTAGAAAACACTGCCCTGTGCTGCTCCTGTGTCACACGGCACTAGGATTACCATGGTCACCATTCTTTGCACATCTGATGATTACTGTGGTGACTTCTAGAGGGACACATTCTGACACTTGCTCAAAGTAACCAGAATATCTGGGTGTCCAGTTGGTTTTGGGTCCAGGCTTTGTGCCACTTAAGAAATATTATTTTAAACCTTCCTTCCTTCCTTCC
>LR750036.1:1022458-1071159 GCA_902729485.2 Mus minutoides | reverse complement strand
ACACACACACACACACACACACACACACACACACACACACTATATATATATATTCATTATAGAAATGAGAAACCTAATAAAAATGGAAAACAAAGAAATATATAAGTCACTCACTAGTCCATTAACACTTGGGTATGTTTCCTTGCCAGATTCACCCAGGTGTCTCCAGGGTACCCTAGAACCCTCTGAAATGGGGCATTAACTGCATCTTATCGAAAGATCATGAACCCTCATTACATGTTCTAAGGTTGCCGGGATCAAAAATTCCAAGAGGTGCCACACAATCACATAAAAATATAGACACACTCTCGTGCACACACACAGTCCAGACTACACACATACATTCCCCATACTTTGGGTACATTTTGTTTTCATGCAAAAATTCACTCTTGGCTCCAGGATAGGTTTTTACTCCTTTACACCTACCAACGTGTGTCAATGCTATAGACATGTATATGTGCTCTGTACATCACGTCTCACCAGGTGCATGTTGGCACACTTAAAGAGTCCAACAACTTGACTTGAAGAAATTTAGGAGGTGCTGCCTAACTTCACTTACAGGACACTGCTGCCACCTAGAGGCCATCTTTTGCACTTGCGCTCTTTTTCAGCGTTTCCATTCTGACCACACACTGCAGCTCCGTTCCATTCCCAGACTGGTGGCCTCATCCCTGGAGCTGTTGGCTCCTAATAAACATGTTAATTGAATGAACCAAAAACACTTAGTTTTTTGCCTATGTTTTTGATGACAGGGTCTCATGTGTCTCATTGTAGCCAAGACTAATGAGCCACCACCCTCAGCAAAACACTATTTTAAAACTGTCTGTCTATCTATCTATCTGATCTATGTATCTATCTAATCTATATATCCTATTATCTATGAATATCCATTTATCTATGGCTCATCTATTGATCAATCTATCTATCGATCATGTTTGTTTATCAAGTGCACACACCTGGCAGGCATTCTCTCAGTGAACTATTATACCATCAGCCCTAAAAATACAGGATGAATACAGAATGGAGTATTTTGTTGTTTTTTTCTTGTTTTTTTTTCCACCTTGTTCCGGTCAACCCTGCTCGCTCTGGTTGATCCCACTCACTCCGGCCGGCTCTGCTCACTCCAGCCAGCCCCGCAGGGCCCCGCTCGCTCGCTGGATCCGTTTATTATTGTTATTCATAAGTACGCTGTAGCTGACTTCAGATGCACCAGAGGAGGGCATCAGATCTCATTACGGGTGGTTGTAAGCCACCGTGTGGACCTTCGGAAGAGCAGTCGGGTGCTCTTACCCGCTGAGCCATCTCACCAGCCCATTTTTTCTTGTTTTTAAGCAGTCTCTATAGCGGACTTACTAGGGACCTGAACTCGCAAGCTCCTCCCACCTCAGAGTCCTGCGTCCTGCCTAATTACTAAATTAGGGTTGCTACAGGCTATTTTAGGTTGCACCTGAAATGGGTATTCTTTTTTTTTTTTTTTTTAGATTTATTTATTATTATATGTAAGTACACTGTAGTTGTCTTCAGATGCACCAGAAGAGGGCGCCAGATCTCATTATGGATGATTGTGAGCCACCATGTGGTTGCTGGGATTTGAACTCAGGACCTTCAGAAGAGCAGTCGGTGCTCTTAACCACTGAGGCATCTCTCCAGCCCCTGAAGTGGGTATTCTTTTTGTTGTTTTTTTGTTTGTTTGTTTTGTTTTTTCGAGACAGGGTTTCTCTGTATAGCCCTGGCTGTCCTGGAACTCACTTTGTAGACCAGGCTGGCTTGAACTCAGAAATCCACCTGCCTCTGCCTCCTAAGTGCTGGGATTAAGGCGTGCACCACCACATCCAGCTTGAAGTGGGTATTCTTACACTGGGAGGAAGGAGGCTAGGGGAGGGATGTGGAGGAGAGTATGCGGTGGTGATGGGATGTGGTTATGAACTTATTACAGGACACACTCATGTGAAAATGTCATGATGACTTCCACCTATGTTTGAACTTTCCTCTGTAGCATCTTATGTAGCCCAGACTGGCCTCAAATTTTATGTAGCTAAGGGTAACCTTGACTTTCCGATCTTCCTGCATCCATATCCTGTGTGCTTGGTCATAAGCCAGAACCATCATACCTGGCTAGTGATCAGATACAAGGCTCCAAAGGCACGAATTCAGCCTACTGAGCTACATTCCCGTCCTGGAGTCTGCTGTTTTATTTTTTTATTATTATTATTTTATATGTATGGTTGTGTCTTTTCTTTTTCCTTTCTCCTTTTCTTTTCTTTTCTTTTCTTTTCTTTTCTTTTCTTTTCTTTTGCCTGAGTGTATGTCTGCACACCATATTTGGTGCCTTTGGAAGCCAGAGAAGGTCCCCTGCATTTGGAGTTACAGGTAAGGTTATGAGCCAGCTTGTGGGTACTGGGAATTGAGCCCAAGTCCTCTGGAAAAGCACTTTGTACTTTTTGTTTTGTTTTGTTTTCCCGAGACAGGGTTTCTCTGTATAGCTCTGGCTGTCCTGGAACTCACTTTATAAACCAGGCTGGCCTCGAACTCAGAAATCCGCCTGCCTCTGCCTCCCAAGTGCTGGGATTAAAGGCGTGTGCCACCATGCCCCGGCCCTTAGGTGGAAATTTTAAAGGGAAAAAGTGGAGTTTCGTTCATTCATTCATTCATTCATTCACTTTACATCCCAATATCAGCCCCCCTCTCCTCCCAGTACCCCCTCATGCAGATTCTCTTCCCATTCCACCTTCCCCTTCTTTTTTGAGTCCCTCTCTGGGACATCCTCTCCCGCTGAGGCAGACCAGACCAGCCAGTCCACTTACACGGGAGCAGTTTCCACATTGTTGTTGGGGTTTTTTTTTTGTTTTGTTTTGTTTTTAAAGATTTATTTTATTTATATGTAAGTACACCGTAGCTGTCTTCAGACACTCCAGAAGAGGGCGCCAGATCTCGTTACAGATGGTTGTGAGCCACCATGTGGATGCTGGGATTTGAACTTATCACCTTCGGAAGAGCAGTCGGGTGCTCTTACCCGCTGAGCCATCTCACCAGCCCCTGTTGTTGGTTTTTTGAAACAAGGTTTTTTTGTATCCCAGCTGGGCCTCCAGCTTGCTAAGTAGCTGAGGATGGCCTGGAAGTGCTAATCCTCCTGCCTCTATCTCCTTAATGTTAAAATTATAGGCATATCCCACCATGCCTGGTTTTATTTGACGCTGGTGATCAATCATGGACACATGCTAAGTAAGCGTTCTACTAACTGAATTAACTACTTCCCAGCCCCAGACGGAGTGTTTGTAACAAACGGGGAGGTAGAGGAAGCAAAGAGGGGAAGCGACTTGCCCAAAGCCACACAGCTGCTTTTGTTCTGACCAGAAAGAGGCCAAGCTGAGAACTTTTGCTGAAGCACAGTCAAGATCTCCTCTCCTAGAGGGTCAGGAGACACACTCACAGGAGGAAGAGAGCAACTGGGAGGGGGTGATTTCCCAACAGGGCCTCTTTCTCCTAAGCTGCTTCCTCCAACTTACTCAGTCAACCATGGGCATAGCTTATGGTGCACCGGACTGTTCGTGGACTAAAGCGAAGCAGCAAGCAAATCGACGAAGCCCTGCCCCTTTTCTCCAGTCCATGCAGACGGCCCCTTCCTCCTCTGTACCCTACTCCCAAGGGCTGTCGGGACCCCTTGGATTTCTCTTTACCACCTGGCTTTGCAGAGCCGCTGGAGGGTCCGGGTGAAAGAGAAGGCAGAGACGGAGTAGGAACGGACAGTGATGGTTCAATCCCCACCATCCGGCATGAAAACTGAGTAAAGAGAACGTCAGACCTGAAGTCCAGCACACTGAATCCAGTCTTGGTTACAACATAATCTGTGAGCTTGGTCCAGTTTTCTTCTCTTGCCTACCCTCACTTTTCTGATTTAAAAAAATTTTTTTTTTTAGAGTTGGAAAGATGGCTCAGAGGTTAAGAGCACTAACTGCTCTTCCAGAGGTCTGGAGTTCAATTCCCAGCAACCACATGGTGGCTCACAACCATCTGTAATGGGATCCGATCCCCTTTTCTGGTGTGTCTGAAGACAGCGACAGTGTTCATATATAAAGTAAATAAATCTTAGGAATTTTAAAAATGATTCACTTATTTTAATTTTTTGGTTTTTATGAGACAGGGTTTCTCTGTGTAGCCCTGGCTGTCCTGGAACTCATTCTGTAGACCAGGTTAGTCTCTAACTTAGAGATTTTTCTTGTCTCTGCCTCCTGAGTGCTGGGATCACCACCACCAGGCTTTTTCATTTTATTTTTTTTTTGTGTATCATGTGTGGGCTTGGTCCTTAAATATATCAGATTTCCGGGAACTTGAGTTACAGATGGCTTTGGACCACCACGAGGGTGCTGTGAATTGAACCCCAGGTCTGATGTGAGAGCAGCAGGTACTCTCAATCACTGAGCCTTCTCTCCAGCCCATTTTTCTCAATTGTTAAAGCTAAGAGCTGGGACTGGAGCAGTAGTCCCCCCTTCTGTTTCTCTGCAGGGGCAGGAGAGAAGAAAGGGGCGGGCAGAGGACAGAGACTCCTTCACTACCCACCCCTGCCTGCCTGCATACCTACCGCTTCATGTAGAGCAGACTGCTTCTCTTTTTCCTGCTCAGGGCTTTGGTGGTTTAGAAATTTGACAGGCAGGGCCAGTAAGATGGCTCAGTAGATCAGCAGGCTGAGGTGGTGCAAACCTTTAGTCCCAGTGAAGGCAGGCAGAACTCTGATTTTGAAGCCAGCCTGGTCTACAGAGGGAGTTCCAGGACAGCCAAGGCTACACAGAACCGGGCTTGGTGGCGCACGCCTTTAATCCCAGCACTTGGGAGGCAGAGGCAGGCGGATTTCTGAGTTCGAGGCCAGTCTGGTCTACAAAGTGAGTTCCAGGACAGCCAGGGTACACAGAGAAACCCTGTCTCGAAAAAAAAAAAAAAAAAGGCAAAAAACCCAAACCACCCATATATATATGTGTATGATATATATCTGGATAAAGGCATTTGCCACCAAGCCTGATGACCTGAATTTGGTCCCTGGAACCCACATGGTGGGGGAAGAGAACTGATTCTTGGAGATTGTCCTCTGAGATCTACACCTACATCCACCCATCCATTCACTCTCAAAATAAATAGGTTAAAAAAAATTTCTGGAAGAGTTAGATGGGTGTGTTGATGGTAGTATATTTTAATATTCTCAGCACTTGAGAGGCAGAAGCAAGAGGACCAGGGGTTCAAAGCCAAATAGTAAGTTTGAGGCCAGCATGAGCTTTATGAGACTTAAAACAAACAAACAAACAGATAAATAAACAAACAAAACAAACAAAAACCCATAACTATCAGGTCTCTTGAGACAGCTGGGGGTCAAACACTTTGAGTTTTGGAGATGAGGTCTCAAAATTTAGCCCATACTGACCTCAAACTTGAAACAATTCTCTTACCCCACTCTACTTAACTTTAAGTGTGTGTGTGTGTGTGTGTGTGTGTGAGAGAGATGTTGAAGTCTATATCTATGTGGATGGGTGCACATGTATGTATGAGTATACAAGTCAGAGGACACCTGCAGACATAATCCATGACATGCACGTGTCCCCTCTCCCACAACAAATAACTAGTGTGACAACCAAAAAGGCATGTCCATTTGTTCTGACCACAGAGACACGCCAACAGACTGCCAGTGCTGCAGGGTCTCCGCCAACAGCTCTGTCATACCTGGGGAGACAGGTCCTCCCGACCTGGAATAGAAAGGACGGTTCTGCAGGATAGAACAGAGGGTCCAGAAGCGCTACGTGGTGTCAAAGACCAGGCTGGATCCTGAGTTCCAGTTCGCTTGGGGTCCAGTTCTCCCGGGAAGGCAGGAGGATGTTGTTTTGGGGACAAAGTTGCTCACTCGTAGTAATTTTAACTCTTTGTTATTCTGAGGCCAAAAAGCCACTGGCATCTGGCAATTAACTCCTGCTGATAACAGCCGAGGGGGTGGGTGTTAAGAAAAGAAGTTGGGCTCTTTTCTCTCTGCTTCAGGGCCCCTAGCTGACCAGGCAAGAGGCTTGGAGTTCATTAACTCTTCATAGGCCAGAGAGAAAAGAAAAAGAAGAAAAAAGTCTCTCTCTCTCTCTCTCTCTCTCTCTCACACACACACACACACACACACACACACACACACACACACACACTTTGGCCAGGCCTGACCACCTCTTTCATCAATTCCACACGTGTTCAAGTATGCACGCATGCATGCATACATACATACACACATGTATGTATGTACATACATATAGACAGACAGACATATACATATATACATTTGGTGGATAGGGTGGAGCTCCAAATGCCACATTTATTTTTTTCTCTCTGGAAATTTATACCTTCTTAGACAAAAGTTCCTCAAAGATAAAATGTTACACAAAAGGGGAGTTACAGAAGGATGTCAATAGTTCAAAGCAGTGCTTCATTCTATAAGCTCATTATAAGTTCAAAGCAACAGTTTCACATGGCCTTGCTTTATCATAGTGCATACCTGTGGCTTCATCCTTGGACCTGACCTAGAATGAATGTTTTTCCTTGATCACAGATTTGCCCCAAGCCTATTTCTTTTCTTAGCGCAATTTATGAAAGCTCATTGTATTCCTTATTATGCAGCCTTTACTTACTATTATATGAAGGGGGACACATTTTATTCTTGATTCTTTTTTTTTTTTTTTTTTTTTTTTTGGGTTTTCAAGACAAGGTTTCTCTGTATAGGCCTGGCTGTCCTGGAACCTCACTTTGTAGACCAGGCTGGCCACGAACTCAGAAATCTGCCTGCCTCTGCCTCCCGAGTGCTGGGATTAAAGGCATGTGCCACCACACCCGGCTTATTCTTGATTCTTTTTTTTTGTTTTTTTTGTTTTTTGTTTTTTTGTTTTTTGTTTTTTCGAGACAGGGTTTCTCTGTATAGCCCTGGCTGTCCTGGAACTCACTTTGTAGACCAGGCTAGCCTCGAACTCAGAAATCTGCCTGCTTCTGCCTCCCGAGTGCTGGGATTAAAGGCGTGTGCCACCTAAAGGCTTGCACCTTGTCTTTAAGAGCTCGCCCATTGCAGCCATGCAAACAGTGGGCCACTGCTAGAAAACTCCATTGCTTGTAGTAGCCTTTCCAAGATGGCTTCTGACACCTGCCCACTGTAGCTCTTCCTGCATGGCACCAGCTAGCCTGCCTCTAAGCATATGACCACACCAAAGAAGCCAGGAGTTGGGCCAGGGAAAGCCCTGCCTGGGGGAGTGGCTGTGAAACCCAGACCTACATCCTACTCTAGCTTCTGAATCTCTTCAATACTTGACCTACAGTTTCATGGGTCCAGGAAGGATCTTGGCTTGAGGTTTATGAGATCTGCTGTCAGTGTTTCCGTATGTTCCCAGCACGTATATCGAGCATCTTTTAATATTATATATATATATATATATATATAATACTAGTGCTCTACTTTCAAGCACACCAGAAGAGGGAATCAGATTCCATTACAGATGGTTGTGAGCCACCCACCGTATGGTTGCTGGGAATTGAACTCAGGATCTCTGGAAGAACAGCCAGTGCTCTCAACTGCTGAGCCTTCTCTCCAGTCCTATGTCCAGCATTTAAAACTCCTGTAACTCCAGCTCCAGGGGACCCAATGCCTCTGACTTCTGCACGTACTCACATACACGTAGAGGCCAGAGGTCAAGTTCAGGTTTTGTTCCTCCAGAGACCTTGTTGTTTTTCTAAAATTATTTTTAAGTGTATTACCATTAGTGCTTGTGCCCTGATACACATGTGGAAGTCAGGCGACAACTTCTTGTTTTCTCCTTCCCTCTTTATTTGGGTACCAAAGATCGAACCTAGGCCGGCATGATTGCATGAACCACTTCACTGGCCCCATCTTGTTGGGTTTTGTTTTGTTTTTGTTTTGTTGAGACAGGGAACTCTCCCTGGGACTAAGGGCTTGCTGGTTAGGTCAGCCTGGCCATGGAGCTCCAGGGATCTGTCAATCTCTGCTTTCCCAGTTCTGGATATCTACACTTAGGCCACCCTCCCAAGTTTGTATGTAGGTACTGGGAATAAAACTTGGCCAGGGCTGCACAGAAACCCTGTCTTGAAACAGCAGCAGCAGTAACAACCCTTGGGTTTTGTGACTCAGCAGTTAAGAGCACTGTCTGCACCGGGCAGACACCTTTAATCCCAGCACTCGGGAGGCAGAGGCAGGCAGATTTCTGAGTTTGCGGCCAGCTTGGTCTACAGTGAGTTCCAGGACAGCCAGGGCTATACAGAGAAACCTGTCTCTGGGGAAAAAAAAAAAAAAAAAGCCCTGACTGCTTTAGCAGAGGACCCAGGTTTGATTCCCAGATCCCACCACATGCTCTTTTTTGGATTTTGCTGGCACCTGACATACAAACCCACACGTAATTAAAAATAATAAAATTAAGTATTTTTTTAAGATTTATTTTATTTATTATATGTAAGTACACTGTAGCTGTCTTCAGACACTCCAGAAGAGGGCGCCAGATCTTGTTACGGATGGTTGTGAGCCACTATGTGGATGCTGGGATTTGAACTTATCACTTTCGGAAGAGCAGTCGGGTGCTCTTACCGGCTGAGCCATCTCACCAGCCCCAAAATTAAGTATTTTTATGGCTTAATGTTTAGTATTTTATTATAGACTTCTTGTGGAAGATATTAGTCTCTCTCTCAAAGCTATGCCCTTCCTTAGTAGTAACAATACCATCAATAACTGTTTTTCATGTACTCTGAGCCATGCATGTTAAAGGCTTATAATATTTATCTTTTGTAACCCTTATAATTATAGAGGCATTCTTTTTAAAATTTTTATTTATTTTATAACATACGAGTGTTTTGTTTGCATGTATTCGTGGTGCCTTCGGAATTCAGAAGAGGGGGTTGGATTTCCTGCACCTGTACTGACAGATGGCTGTGAATCACCATCAGTTACCAGGAATTGGACACAGGTCTGGCGCAAGAAGAAGAAATGCTCTTAACCACTGAGCCATCTCTCCAGCCCAATAAAAATAAAGGTTAACAAAACCCCTCAGGTCCTAATCTTGCCAGACAAGCTTTCTATAGACTATGACATCTCTCAGCACCCCATCCCCATCCCCATTCCCTTAGGACAGAATCTTACACTTAGGCTGGTCTCAAGATCTTTCTGCCTCCATGTTCTGGGGGCAAAAAAATACAGGTCTGTGCCCCATCGTGTCCAGTTGTACTCTTTCTTAGGGGAAGAAAGTGCAGGGGTTCAGAGTGTAGTTTAGACTGATTTTACTTCATGACAGTCTTCCCACCCCTACATCCACAGGTGCTGAGGTTACAGGCCTGAGACACTAGGCCTGGCTGAATTTTTTTCTCCTTTGTCTTTGAGATAGAGACTCACTATAGTCCTGTCTGGCTTGGAACTTGCTGGGTAGACCAGGCTGGCTTTGAACTTGTAGTGATCCTCCTGCCTCTGTTTCCTGGGTTCTGGGGTTACAAGAACCTGCACCTGGTCACATTTTTTTTTTCTCTCTTAAACGGGGCCCTAAACAAGTTGCCTACCCTACAGTCTGGACTTTGCCTAACTGGTCAGTCCCCCACCCTAGCTCGTCTTGCCTCTTCCTATCTCTCTAGTGTTGTGGTTCTGGAAGAAGTCCAAACTTAAAACCTCTTCCCGGCATGTGCTGTCTGTAACGGAGCTAAAGCCACTAAGGGCACTTAGGGAGGAGCTAAAGAGCAGGATAATGATTTTTATTTGGTGACTCTTAGCGAGTTTTGTGACCTGGCTATGCAACCCAAGACAGTTTGCCAGCCCCATTCCTATAACCCTACTTATAAACTACAGGGATGAGATGCTGGCAGGCCCTAATCCCTGGCAGTCGAGATGGCTCAACTCAGTGCCTCGGCCCCCTCAGATCTATAACACTAGGTGGCGCCAAACACCACCTTTCCTTCTACCTGGGTTTTTGAATCGTGGGTAATAATCTCAGGTCTTTCCCAACCGTGGTCAAATCTTTCCTGCTTCCCAGCAAACTAAGGTGGTGTCCTCCTGCTCAGATTGCTTAGGGCCTGTGTTCATGAACAGGTCACGCGCCCCATTTTATTCCTCTCTAAAGCAAGGGAATAGGGGACGAGGCTCTAGGCATCTCCCAACACCCAGGACTCTTCCTTAGGCAGAGATTCTCTGGACGGGATTGGCAGCAGCCCCACACAGTAACAAAACCAGAGGAACTCTTGAGCGGTGGGTCCTTTCAGAACTCTTCAGCGTTTGGTGGCAGGGTTACAGATACACTAAACACAATTTGTCTGGGGACACCCCAATTCTCTTATTCACGTCCCCATCACAACCCTAACCTGGGGCAAAGAACACTTACATTTTTCTCTATTTATGTCAACTCCCACCTACTCATTCTAGAGATTTGTCTCATGTCCCCAATGTGTCCTTCTGAGATAATTGACACCCTACTCACCACCCAGCCTCCTTCCCCGAATGACTGCCACCCCCCCCCCCATATACCATGAATGGTCCCGCTCCCCAGCCATCCCCAAATCTGTCTTTGTGTGCCTGGACCTGGCATCCGAAAACTTCAATACCTTGGTCTCATGGCTCCCTCGGTTTTAAAGCTATGCCAGCCCGTGTGTTTTGCTCCTGGAACGCATATTTTTACTATTTTCCTATCTTTGAGTCTTTACCCAGGCTCCTCCTCCATGTGGAATGTCCTTTCCCATCCCTATGTAGTAAATTCATCCTACAAAATCTAGCTGGAAGGTTACCTCCTCCAGAAAACATTCTTCATGCTGCCAATAGAACCACGTTGCCTTCCCAGCTCCGAGCACACATTAGTTCAGGGCGGTCCTCATAGGAGCTGTGAATCACAGCAGGGGTGCTCCCCCCCCCCCCCGGTGCTCCCCCCCCTCCGCCCCGCCTTAGAGAGTAACATACAAATGCTTTCTCTTCCAGTGGCTCCAGTGGGAAAGAGAGACAGGGTGTGAGAGCCATTGCATCATTTGACTGATGAAGAAACAGGCTAAGATTCCTGAGAAGCAGAGGCAGGATCCAGACTGCGGCTGATTAGGGCTGCCTGGTTGCCTCAGGATTGCGTTCCCTCTTTCCCAGCATGCCTTTGGCCTGGTTGAGTTCCTCTTTCTACCCCTGGACTTAGCAGGGTATTGGTCAATATTTCTGTTTGTTGAACTAGTGGGTTTTAGTGTATTTTGGTGACAGGGTTTTACGGAGGCTTCTCAGCTTCCTCTTGAATTCAATGTGTGGCCAAGGCTGACCTTGAGCTCCTGATCCTTCTGCCTCCACCTTCTAAGTGCTGGGATTGTGGGTGTCCACTATTAAGTCTGGTTTTTAATAGAAAAATGTTTTTACCCCCACTCCACCCCTGTGTGTGGGTCAGAGATCAACTTGTGGGGGTTGGTTCTCTCCACTACGTAGGTACTGGGGATAGAACTCAGGCTTGGCAGCTGGAGCCTTTACCTAATAAGCCATCTTTCCAGCCCACCTGGCAGGTTATGAATTTTGTTTATTTATTTAGGTTGTGTTTTGTTTTC
Source organism: Mus minutoides (assembly GCA_902729485.2). NCBI lineage: Eukaryota > Metazoa > Chordata > Mammalia > Rodentia > Muridae > Mus > Mus minutoides. The sequence goes on along the minus strand of LR750036.1, from coordinate 1,059,609 downwards.
TAAAATTTGTTTGTTTTGAGACAGGATAGCCAAGGCTATGAAGGTTCTCTTAAGCATTTTCTTGCCTCGGCCTCCTGAAATATTATGACTAGAGACGCAGGGCATTGAGCATTCTCTCTCCTTCCCTCTCTCTTTCAGAGAGATTAACTTTTTGTTTGCTTGCTTTGTTTTTGAGACAGGATTTCATGTGCCCAGGGCTGGCCTCAGACAGATTCTCCAGCCTCAACCACCGAAGTGTTAGTATTGTGGATGTGCTACCGGTCTTCGTTTTTGAGGGGAGGGGTGTTAACTCCCCATAAAGTCCTAAATGAAGTTCAGTTGAAGAAACAGATGTTCCCACATATGTACGCCCACGTGTCACCCCACCCCCATCTATTCCCTGGGCATCTTTATCGCTCAGCTCACGCCCACTTGAAGCTGGGGACAGCACCCAGGCTCTGACAGGATAAGGAGGCTCAGGCATTCTCAGAAGGGGAGGGAGGCTGACACAAACATGTCCCTTCCCTCCCCCCTCCAAGTTTATCAGTTGCCCGCAGGCCCCAGCAAACTGAGCCTTCAGCCTCCAGAGGAAGAAAGCTATGCCCTGCCTGTCACCCTCTTAAGTTATTTCAGAACTGTGTGGCTGTCATGTCAGCTCTCTGAGCATCAAGCATTTCTGACTGGAAGAATTTAATGATATAAAAAAAATGAGCAGATGGATAGAAAATACTAGCAGGTGAGGAAATGTGAATCGTCCCTTCAGGATGTCACCTCTCCCACAGAGCTTCTCAGGTAGGGCCCAAGAGGGACGGTCGCTAAGAATCCCTGGCAGAGGCAGTGACTTATATCCCTCCACAGGGTTCCCGAGAAGGCATTGGTTGTTCACACGGGAAACACACAGGTGCCTGTGCACAGAGGTTCCAGGGCAGGACAAAATTCTCTAGGTGCAGATAGTTCAGGGCCAGACAATCTGATTCTAGGGCACATATAGTCATCCTCCGTAGTTAAAGTCACACCCACCCTCCCCCAGCCCACCCCCCACCTCCCAGGCCCAGTACGCTGACAGCCCACACGGAAGTTCACAAACACTTTTTCAGATGTATTCCCAAGTACAAACTCACACATAGGCACTCAGGCTTATCAGGCTGGGCCAGGCGCCGGTTTGCTGAGTCACCCGTTAGCAGCAAAACCCAACAGAGCAGGAGCCTCATGTCGGAGAGCTGAGAGGTGGGGCCTCTTCGGCCCTTTAGAATAACTCTGTCCAACCCGGAGCTGGGGTTTTCCTCTCGGCAGCCCTTAGATTGAGTCCCGGGAAAGAAGGCAGTTGGCCGGGGAACCCTTGTTCACTGAGGCCGAATTAAAGAATTTATAGTCTGCTCTCTCTGGCATGCATGACTGGATACACGTGAGAGCAATTAAAAAAAATCATACTGGATCCATGATTGAATATTTGCATTTGTAGTTTCCACTCTCAGTTAACCAGCACAGTAATTCTAGGTAAGGTTGGTGCAACGTCCTATTTTACCCCCAGGGAAACAAGCTTACGCACAGACTCAAACCTGAGTTAATGTATGCAGGCTACATCCAAGTTTCTAGCTTTGACCAATGGACAACACTGCCCTGGGTAGTAGGAGAGAGGAGTTTTGGTTGGCTTGGGAGCCTGGGCATATGTCCCAGGTTTTTGTACGGGGTTCATATAGTCAGTCCTGCAACATCCAGATTTCTGGTTAAAGGACTCAAAAGGCTTCTCTGTGCCCCTGAGTGACTTCCCCGCTCCATGACAAAGGTGCAGGTCACCAAAATTCAGGAAGCTATTCGCCCTCAGTGATCCTCAGTTTCTCCATTTGTCCAAACAAGAGTCTCACTCTCCAGGGCTCCCTGGCATGGTGAATACTCCATGGCTTTAGGATTTGACTCTCTGGTTTCTATGCATAAAAAGGGGATTATGTTTGTCCTCTGTAGGTGGGAATCCCAAGGCAGATTTGGCCTTAATCTCATGAAGAGCTTTTGAAATTCTGGGGTAGTTAAGTTAGGATGAGTCCATGCTGGGAGTCAGCCAGCTTCCTGACCTTGGCACTATGTGAGCAAGGGCAGGTCTGAAATGAGAGGAAGAGAAGGGGTCTTAGGCCATTGACTACATATACCTCTTCCAGGGCTGATGGGGGCAGATCATTGGGAGAAAGTAAGCCACTGAGAAGAGGGACTAAGAGAAATCAGAACTCCAGGTAATGGACAGCTTTTTGGGTCCCAGACTTGCGTTTTGTATATACCAAATGTCACTTATCCTCAAGAAAACATCAGAGGATTTCTAGTTGGGGAAATTGCAGATTCCCAGAAGCGGACTGCTCAAGGTCACACAGAACTAATTAGCGAGACGAGACAGGTGATCCAGGTAAGTCTACGTCGTCAAGGTCACTTCCCTAACTCTCCTAGAACAACCCCTATCCCAACCTAACGCCTTAGGGTCAGCACCACGTGGCAAATTGCTTTATACTTTTGCAACATGACGTCAGCGACCATATCAGCCAATCCAGGAACTCCATGTTTCCCCTCCCCTGACTGCTCTGGGTCTATCAGGCGCTGCTCTAGGCTGGGCGACCCGGCCTGGCCGCACCTGCAGCCCCCGCCCCTTCCCGGTTGCGACAGTCCGGCTACTGTGCCCTGTCCTGCCTGCCGCCCCAAAGATTGGCAGTTGTCTGCACCAATTACAGGACCTCCCGAGGGGAGGGCGGGGCCTCGCATCAGAGTTGCCCTGTCAGTGCAGGTGGAGGCCCCCGGCGGGGCAAAGTGGCAGGAACCTCTTAAAGGGAGAGAGCCGCGGAGAGCGAGGACGCGGCCCGGCCCGGCCCGGCCAGGTCCCTGCCAGGTCCCTGTCCTGTGCAGCCCAGGTGAGCCTGGACCGCCTTAGGGGGTGGCCCCGGTGCCTGGGAGGGACAAGGTGCAAGACCCAGAAGCCGGCTCCTAAGGAGCCGGGCCGTCCAGGGAGCTGCGAGCCGAGGGTCACAGGATCCTCGGCGGGGGTGCTGGAGGTCCTGAGCTGCATGCTCCAAACTTGAGGTCCCCGGGGGGTCTGGAGTCTCAAAGTCGAGGGTGTGCGGAGCTCCGGAGACGGCGTGCAGTTGCTCGCTCCGGACCTGGAGTCCTGTCGTGGGTGTTCGTCCGCAGCAGGTCTCAGCGCCGCGGCACAGCCCCAGGCCGACCCGCCAGCCCCACCCTGCGCGCCCGCGTGCTCCTGGGGACTCAGAGGGCGGTAGGAGGGGGACACCGGGAGCCCTGCTCCGGTCCTTACGTAACTGACTCTGAGTTTCCGGACCCGGGACCCGCGAGCTGCGGCCCTAGCTCTGCCGGTCAGGTTGGCCCTTGAGTCACCGCCCGGACGCACGCACTCGCGTCCAGGCTGGGACTTCCTCTGCCTCAGGTCTCCTGGATCTGCTCGGAGTCAGGCTCCTACTCTGTCGTCTCTGGGGTCTCTGTCTTACATATTTCCCTGCCTGCCCTCTGTGTTTCCTCAAGAGTTGTCTTGATCTTCAAGCCGCACTTTCCCGGGGGCCCCACCTCTTGGGGGGGGGGGGGAACCGGACCTCTGCAGTCTTGCAGGATGGAGGCGGAGACTTATTCCGCGGGACCCCGGGCTGAATCTGCCCTGAAAGGACAGGGGAGCACTCTCCCTCAAGGGTTGTGTGGTTATTCCAGGGCTGCATTTAACTGACCCCTTAAATTCCTGCAACAGGGAGAAGGCAGCCCTTTCTATTCCCAGGGAGCCGCCTTCTAAACGTACAGGCTCCTGGAGAATAGCTGGTTCCGGGTGGACTTTAAGGAAGCTGGAGTTCTAGGCATAGTTGCTTGGGGCCAAGACAGGGTCGGGTCCTCAGCTACTGAAGGGGCGGGGGAGAGGCCAGAGCACTGCCGCAGAACCTCTCCTCCCCCACACTAGTAAGTTCTTGTCCACATGTAGTCCTCACCGGATCACAGGCCTGGATGGAGGGAGGTCTATGGGGCGAGGAAGGGAGGCTAGAGAGACTTGCTTGGGAATGAAGGAGAGAGAGAGAGAGAGAGAGAAAGAGAGAGAGAGAGAGAGCGCTAGCTAGCTGCCGGGGTGACTCCTTGCCATCAAGGACCTCCTAAAGCAGACACCTCAGAAATAACTTTCAGTGGCCGCCTGTGGTATCTGCTGCTTGTTGGGTACACCGAAGCAAGGTGTCACCGCAGTTGTGGGGTGGGAATTTTTAACTGTGGAAATGGGGGAGGAGATGCAAGGTCTGGGAAGAAAGGGAACCAGAGGCTGTAGGGAATGGAGCAGGACGGCAGTATCAGTACCACACAGATTTTGCACTCAGAAGAACTAGCTTTGAATCCCAGCCCAGCTGTTACTGTGTGTCCTTACACGACTCACCTCATCTCTCTCAGCCCCTCCTGGATCTTATAGGCATTAACAGAATCAAATGAAGCATTAAGTATGCAATGGCCAGATTGGTAGCTGCTGTGAGATTGTGCCAGTGTGGGGTATTTTAGGAAGGGGATGGAGTGGGGGAACCCCAAGTTTTCCCTGTGTGGATAGGAGAGTCAGCCAAGGCCTGTGGGGTCCCAGCAGCATGGTGCTTGGGTGGACTGGCTGGAGGTGTAGGTGGCACCCCACACCCCACCGTCTCTTGATCAACACATAGTCACACTGTCTAGACCAAGCTGGCTTTCCTCCGTAGGCTCTGGGTGCCAATAGAAGCTCCCAGGACTCCCAGGTTGCCCCACCTATAGGCCAGTGGGGATAAGGCTCTGGCTGAGCCAGCACCCTCTCCGCAGAGTGGACCCTGGCCAGCAGCCTGGCTGGCTGCATTGAACAGGAATATCCCGGGCTGGGGCTGGCTGGCTGGGAAGATGCTGACGCAGGGGCAGGCCCAGCATTCTGTGAGCTGGAGCTAGGCCCAGCTGTTAGGACCTGGGCACAGGGTGAGACAGACACGAGGGTCGGAGTCAGGAGGGAAGATACAAAGAGAGAGGCCTAGAGGGGACCCTTAGGCTGAAGCCAGAAAGCCTCATTTGGTTATTTCTTAAGCCTCATGGGCATCTACTACATGCCATACAGGTTTCCCAGGAACAGAACTGGAGAGGATACTTACATAGGCCTCATTGCCAACGTTGTAGTTGCTGAGATCTGTTGGGTTGGCAGAGTGGGTTTATAAGACAGGTAGGTGTATGTACGCATATGTGTGTGTGTGTGTACCTGTACCTGTGTGCGTGTGTGTGTGTGTGTGAATGCACGTGCATTCAGAACTTCCCTAGTGCCCAAGGTTTATCACAGGGCAGGCCTCAATCCTTTTGTAGTCTGTGGGCCAGGTACTTTTCTTCCTGGATCTCAGTTTCCCTCTATAATATAAAGAGGGAAATGAGCCCTGAGTCTGGGTGTCTTCTAGGACCCATTGTCATTGTTTCCTGTATTGGTGACCTTTGACAGCAGAAACAGATCATACTTCATGACCCGGTTTAGAGCAAGCTCATACTGTATGAGGAGCTAGAATGGCCATAGATTGCACTTGCCTGTTGTGAGCCCACGGACAGCTTTTTGGCCTTGTTCTCTAATTAGTTACGATCCTTGCCTATGTGCTGTTCTCCGGTTGTGTGTGACATCAGCTTGGTTAATCTTTAGCACCTCATGAAGCACCATCCTTGTTTCATAGGCATTCATGAGGGCAAATTGACTTGAGCAAAGTCACACAGCTGTGAAGTGGCTGACTCGGAATTTGTTCCCAGAGCCAGCTCTGAAGCCCCTAACACATGAAGCCTTCATTTCCCAATACTCTACCCATACTCTGAGTCCTAACCTGTAGAGATACCTAATGACCCTGGACTGAGCTCTGAGTTTTGGGATGTTTAATCTGGGAAGCAGGAATGAATGAATGCGGGTGTCCCTGGATGTTTGAGTGATTAGTGGCTGAGGTCAGTTGTAGGAACAGACCAGGGGTCAAGGCGCCAATGACTGAGCCAAAAGAGGTGGCTTCAGGAGCAGCTTGCACCCTAAGCTGGCTGTTTGACAAGAAGAGTTTCAGATGAAAGTATTCAAAGACTTGATGGGGGCAGTGCAGATGTACTGCAGAGACCAAGGGGCATTACAGCTAGTACTGCAGAGATCAAGGGGAAGAAACGAAGGAAAGTTTAGAGAATATAATTCAAGCAGACATGAGGTTTGATCTTTTCACTTGGAGACCCATATGATGGCACCAAGGACACAGAAGGGAGTCCCTTCACTCTTGCCCTTGTCTGTGAAATGGGAACAGTAACAATTTCACCTACACAGTGTTGGGGAGACTGTGAAGAAAAAAAAACCTGGAATATCTGTAAAATTGGGAGACTATGGTGGCTGGTCATTGTTCACTCCAAAGCTGTAGTACTGGGTGCGCTTGTGGGGAGGGGCACTTGTCATAGCCCTGATGAGACTCTGCATGGTGAGAATGTGCTGAGGGGACACCCTAAGGTCACAGCAGTGCTTACAGACTCATTGCTGTGACCAGGAGTTGTGCTGGGACTCGTTTTTTTTTTTTTTTTTTTTTTCATTATCCCCCTTGGTCCCAACAGCAGCATTCTTTTGAGAAGATGGTGGTCTCACCCTCACCAGATCCTGGCAAAATCCCCATCCACAGCCCCCTGTAGTCATAGTAGCTACAAGTTATGAACAAATGCTATGCCAACCACTGTTCAAAAAGTCTTACATATGTGAACTCCTAAGTGACTCCCTCATAGCCCTAAGCGGCGGATCTGAATGCTGCCCTCTCTGTTAGAGGTAAATAGAGGAAGCATGGCAGGAGAAGCTAGGGAACTGCCTGCGTGGCACCAATGCCAGGGCAGTAAGTGGAGGCAGGATTTGACCCCAGGTACCTAAGGTCAAATGCATGCATCCCAGAAGTAATCCAGTAAATTTACTGCCCCGCCTCCGTACTGCAGTGTAGGCCCAGGATGGCATGGCCCTGTCTGACTTCAGATGGCATCCTCAGGACCTAGCTCCTGGTGCGGCTATGAATGCCCATAGGAGACTGGGCCCAGGGCAGCCTGATGAGCTCTGCGTGGATTTTCAGATGATAGCTGTCTGAATGGTATCTGGTCATCAGAGTGCCAGAAGCACTCTGGGTGGGGGTGGGGGTGGAAGAGGGGACAGGTTCCCCACTGGCCCAGGTGCAGCTCATCAGGACCCCAGAGTTTGATAGCTGTGCTGTGTCTCACTTCTGTTCTTTGCTTCCATGTGCCACCGTGACAATGGCTGCGCTGTCCTTCCCTGACTGGCTGTGTGACCACAACGGCTACTTCTGGGTGAGTACTTCTTTGATGGAACTGGCTGTACCGTGCCATTCTGAGGGCACTGCGGGGCACAAAGGGTCACATGGAGTTAAGATGCTGTCCATTCTTTCTTTATACTTGATATGATGGGTACAGATTTTGGGCTGGGCTGACAAAAGCCCAGAGATCTTTAGGACAGGTGACTTGGAATAGAATCCTTCCTCAGCTACTTACAAATGCCTCTTTGTATCACCGTGTCACTTCTGCAAAATGAGAATATTGATACCTTTTAGATGTATGTATTTGTTCCTCTACACAGGCCCATGGAGGGTAAGGGTTTTTGTTTAATCTGTTCCTGCTATGTCTCTAAGCATGAGAATAGAATGGTGTGTAGTAGTGCCCAGTAAACGTTTCTGAATGAAGATGTTTGTTGAGGATCTACTCAGGTACCCTGCCATGTGCTTTGTGTTGGACTAAATAAACAGCTAATGGATACAAAGTAACCACTATCATTACAGTTCAGAAAATACAAGATGGATACAAAGTATACATTATCTTTGAGCCTCAGAAAATGTAAGACCCTTATCTCAGCATCCAGTTGTGAACCATGGGTCCTAGGACCTGAGTGGGGCATCCATCATGGAAATGGAGTAGCAAGCAACTGGACTTCCTAGGAGGGTGTGGCGGAGCCTTTAGCTTTGTTCTGATGGAAAACTTCTCATGGGGCAGGCAGGAACGTTTGATGTGAAGCGGGGCAGGGTGAGGAGGGATTCCACGCGGTTCCCAGATATGGTCACATTCCTAATGGTGTGATCTTGGACAAGGGGTAAACCTGTGACCTTCCTTGTGGCATCCACATCACAGGACCTTCCCCCAGCAGCTAGAAGCAGCTTAGCATGGGGGGCTGATCAGTAATCTTTGGCTTCCTCTAGCCCTAGGCTCCTTCTGGAAGAGGGTTCAGAGAAGTGTTCATTTTTTTGTTTTGGCTCCTTCCGCCTAATTTGAACTCTTATTAGTTAGACTAGAATACAGGAGTCAGGAGGCCCTGAAGGCCCCAGCACTGGGATATAGACTCGGCTCTGTCCGGTGTGATTTGCTCTGTGACTTGGCTCCGTCGCCCTTCTTAGTCTTGGTTCAAGTCTGACTTGTGGAATAGGGTGAATGGAGGGCTCTTCCCTTGGAGAGCTGTTTAGCTCAAACAGATAGGTAAGCATTAAATCAGCACCATTGGTCACTTGGCTTTAGCTGGGAGAAGGGCCCTGGAGAATTTTGTCCTCCTAGGTGTAAGTGACCTGAGAAGTTCATGTCATACCTATTACTGCTTGTCTGCTGTTCTATTTTAATCCCTTTAACTGATTTTTAAAATTTTATTTCTAAATTTTAAATTGTATCATTATTATTTATTTTAGATTTATTTATTTTCTGAACACTGTAGCTGTCTTCAGACATATCAGAAGAGGGCATTGGATCCCATTACAAATGGTCATGAGCCACCATGTGGTTGCTGGGAATTAAACTCAGGCCCTCAGGAAGAACAGTTAGTGCTCTTAACCGCTGAGAGCAGCCCTAAATTGTATTGTTATTATTATTTGTGTGTGTGTCAGAGAGAGAGAGAGAGAGAGAGAGAGAGAGAGAGAGAGAGAGAGAGAGAGAGATTGGGTAGGTTGGATGCTTCTGTAACACTGCACATGTGGGGAAATTAGAGGACACATCATTTTGGGAGTTGGGTTTTTTTTTTCCCTGTGCATTAAGGTCAAGCCCTTGTCAAGCTTTCCCCACTGAGTTGTCTCAGACTCTCACACTAGCCCCGTGTACTCTTCCAGAGACATTATTTCTTGTCTCCCTCCCAGTGACCTTCTGAGCAACGACCCTGTTTTTCTACAGAAAATATTTGTTTTCCATTTTATATGTATGGGTGTTTTGCTTGTATGTATGTCTAAGCACAACATGTGTGCCTGCTGCCCTCAGAAGCTAGAAGAGGGTGTCAGATCCTCTGGAACTGGAGTTCCAGACTGTTGTTAGCCACCATGTGGGCGCTCTTACCCCTTGAGCCATCGTAAAACAGAAGACTGGTGTCAGTGCCCTCTCTGTCCATCTTTGATACCCAGCTCCAGGCTGCTGGGGGCAGCTGCTCTAAACTCTAATAGAAAGCAGGAAGCAGCTGGACAGCAGGGTAGCTTGCAGGTCAGGCAGACCTGGCTGTGACCCCACACTGTTTGCTTTCTAGTTGTGTGACCTTAGGCCAGATAGCTTCTCAGAGCCTCAATTTCCTTATCTGTAAAATGAAGACAATAAAAACAAAAAAACAAAAACTTCTTCCCTTCTAGGGTTCTTGTGAGGGTTAAATAACGAACACTCAATAAATGGTGGTGACGGCTGTTATTACCCTAATTATGATTATGGGCATCATTCTGAGAATGTAAAGATGTCCCTCTTAGGGAGAGTGGAAATCAGGTCTGGGAGGACACTGCTGGGAGCGGGTGAATAGCAGATCTAGTCTGACAGGTTCCAAAAGGTACTTGTAGGGTGAAGGGAGGGAGGTGGCTTCACAGGTGTATGGATGTGCTTCCATTTCCTGGCCATCTGCTTTTCCTGGTACCCATTCTGTGCCAGGCTCTATGCCAGCATGGACCCTTTCCTCTGCCCCTGGGAAAGCTCAGAATCTAATTGGACTGAGGGGCCCTGAAACCTGAGTCCAACTTTGGCTGAGACTGAAGTGTAAATAGGTGTAGCTTTCGCTGCCCCACCCTGTGTTCCCGGGTGAATAGATGTTCCTAGGCAGAGACTAAGAGAAAGGCCATTCCCATCGATAGGAACTGTACATTCCAGGATGTAGAACCTGGTCCAGCACACGGGGAAATGAGCCTGCAAAGACAGACTCAGGACAACATGAGGCCTGACCCCAGGACTGCAGGGAGCCATTGCATGTTACACAGGGAGAGCGGGAGCAGGGTCACCTGTTTAGGGGAGGAAGGCTGAGATTTTGGGCTGGGAACTGTGCCATGCAGCAGTGGGAGACATTAGGTCTGTGTGGGAGGCAGGGCCATGGGAACATAATGAATGGACTGCAGTGGACAGGTGAGAGAGAGGACGGAGGTAAGAGTGAGGTCTTGGGGTTGGGGGTGACTGGATTCAGTGGATACCTGGGCTGAGGGGTACCACTGAGCAGATGAGACAGAGCAGCATGGGGGGAAGGAAGCTACTTATCTGTGTCTCACTACCTACCCTCTTCAACTGCCGTGTCTGAGCTGGACACGGAGGCTCGTGAGTTATGGCATCAGGATTCCTCCTATCTTAGGGGTTCCTTTGTGTGATCCTGGTGAGTCTGGGAGGGATAAGCACTCTTTGGTGTGGGTGTCCAGCAAAGTCTGTGTGGTTCAGAGAAACCCTGTTTTTTTTGTTTTTTTGTTTTCGAGACAGGGTTTTTCTGTGTACCCTTGGCTGTCCTGGAACTCACTTTGTAGACTAGGCTGGCCTCGAACTCAGAAATCTGCCTGCCTCTGCCTCCCGAGTGCTGGGATTAAAGGAGTGCGCCACCACCGCCCCGCTGAAACCCTGGGTTTTGGGCCTATCTATGTCACCCCTCTCTTACCCTTCTTTTCTTGAACATGCAGATATAAAAGCCCATTTTGCCTGTCTCTCAGATTCAGCGATGAAAGACAACTAGGCGATACATGTCTATGAAGTATGGGCTTGGGTTAGAGTCTAGGGGTACAGGTGACTCCCCTGGGTTCCTCAGGTGCACAGTGAGCCCAGAGCATCAGGGCAACTCCTAGGAGTCAGAGGAAAGGACAAAGAGTCAGATGATGAGTTCTCTTGGCACGCAGTGGAAGGAACAGCCTTTTAGACGCTGGTCACAGAATATGCAAAAAGCTTTAGCCTATATAATATGCTCTGGGTGGATAAACACTGTGGCATGGCTGGGGCAGAGAGGGAGGGGTAGAGATGGGAGATGAAGCTGGACAGGGAGTGGGGTCACACGGTGTGGAGTTTGGGAACTGACTTCTGACTCCCCACACCTTCCTGAACCCCCACCCGTTTGCTGTGCTTCCTGAGATGGTCTGGGCCTTTTGGACACCGTTCTTCTTTTCTCTGCCTTTTCCCTTCTCATCCTCACCCCAGGTGACCCACGTGACCCTTTTAGAGGCCAACAGTTTGGGTTCTCTGCCAGCTCTGTCACTGACAAGCTATGTGCCCTTCAGGCATGGTTGCCCCCTTGGTACCTTAGTTTCCACCTCAGGGGAATGGGGACACGCAGGCTTTTTCCTCAGAGAGAGAGTCCGAGGCATCAGTGATATGATCCCCCAAACCAGCCCAGTGTCTACACTGTGCATCCCCCCAGGAGCTCTAATGAGACAATTATGCAAGCTCTCCACCTCCTCACCCCCGCCCAAGGTTCCCCTGTCTGTCCTGGCAGTTACAAAGGAAGGAAAAGAGTAAGAAACAAGCTTAAGTCTCCAGGGGGGGTCCTGGCTTTCTGCCGAACTAGCACGCCTCCTGACCCTTGGCCCCCTTGGCCTCAGGCCCGAGGACTCCTAGTTCTGAAGCCCAGGCACCCTATGTCCCTCGATGATGCTCTCTGGTTGGAGGCCAAAGCCAACAGTGGTTCGGAAACAAGGACAAACACTTGGGAAAGTTGTAGTTTTCTTTTTCCCTGGAAATTGATGACCAGGCTCCCTTTCTTCTGGCATGGAGACAAGGCATGGCCAGTGCAGACCCGGATCCCTTCTGGATATCTTTCCATGCAGAAGCAGGACCCTTAGACTGGTGTGGTAGCCAGTGTCACCAGAGGGCTGTGACTCTCTGGACTCTCTGCTCTGGCCCCTCAGTGTGTGTGTATGCTCGGGTGATGGCTTCACTTCTGTGAGCCTCAGTTTCCCCTGCTGTAGGTGGAGCTGGTCTTACTGTGAGGATGTTGGTAGGGAAGAGGAAGTTCCAGTAACTACCTAAGCATGGACTGCTGTTGTCACTGCAATTGCTGCTTTGTCTGTCTTTTTGACATATGGTCTGACAATGTAGTACAGGCTTCTCTTCAAGCCACAACAATCCTCCTGCCTCAGTCTCTTGAGTTCTAGGATCACAAACTGCTACCTCTTAAATGTCTGCCCTATTTTACCTGGAGTTTAATATACTTCCTTTTTGGATTTGGTGTGTGCATATCATGTGTGTGTGTGTGTGTGTGTGTGTGTGTGTGTAGTTGTGTAGTATATATGTAGTAGTATATAGACATGCCTATACGTGTATGTGAAGACCAGAGGAAGACATTGGGTATCACACTGGCTACCCTTATCACTCTGTCTTATGTCTTTGAATCAGGGTCTCTCTCTGAGTTCAAAGCTTCTCTTGTTCCTCTAGGCTAGCAACCAGCAGTTATCTTCCTATCTCTGTCCCATAACATAAAGTGCTGGAGTTAAAGCAGTACTCAGACCACATCTACCTTATTATGTGGGTGTTGAAGCAAATTCTCTTAACCACTGAGCCCTCTCTCCAGTCCCTCCCTCTTTTTGGAATTTTAAAGTAGGGTCTTGATCTGTATTCCAGGCTGGTTTGGTACTCTCTACATAGCCCATGGTATCCTTAAACTCACATACTCCTGCCTCAATCTCCTGAGTGCCGAGATTACAGGTGTGTGCCACCATGCCTGTCTGATAGGTTTCTTATTGAAGACATGGAACCTGATAAACCAGTTTTGAAGCCAGAGAGAGGCTCAGCATCCTAGCCTTAGCCTCACCTAAGATAGTTTCTCTTCTGCAGTTTCTCCTGATTAGATGCCACTGTGCACACTCTTTGGAGAGGCAGATAGTAGAAAGGATCCTGCCCTGCCCGGGTCTAGGCCAAAGGGACAGAGATGGACTGTGAGTTCCTTAGAACTCAACAAGGGATGATGCAGACTTCTACGGAGGCCAGAAAGGTTTCAAAGAGGAAACCTGGCCCAGACTGTAGCAGGGTTGAAGTAGCCCCAGTTTCTCCAGCGTTTCCTCTGCCAGGCTTTGGGGGTCACCACCTTCTCTGCCTCTGCATTGATTTATAAAAGGAGGGTCTAAGGAAAGAAAAAAAAAAGAAATGTAAATTAAGAAAATATCTAATAAAAAAAATTGGAAAAAAATAAAAGGAGGGTCTGCAGCAATCACAGGTTCCTGTTACACGAGAGGTTTAAAAGCGGAGTCCTAGAGGCATAGCTAGTTGGTAGGGAATTTGACTAGTGTGCCTGAGGCCTGGGGTTGGATTTCCAGCATCTCCAACATCATATGAACCCAGCTTGGCATAGTGGCACACACCTGTAATCCTAGCACTCAGGAGGTGGAGGCAAGAGGATCAGAGGTTCAAGGTTAACTTTAGCTATATAGTGAGTTTGATGCCATCCTGGACTACGAGAGACCCAGTTTAAGTCTTAGCCTCAGGGCTAGAGAGATGGCTCAGTGGATAATAGCTCTTGCTGCTCTCCCAGAGTACCTGGGTTCAAGACTCCCAGAACCCACATGGTAGTTCACAACTTCTGTAATTCTAGTTCTAGGGGATCTGATGTCCTCTTCTGACCTCTGTGGGTACCAAGCACCTGTGTGGTGCATATCCACTCAGGCAAAACAACACATAGGGTAAAATGAATACATATAATAATAATAAAAATAATCCGAGCCCCACCACTCCCTGGCCCGGCCTCCAGCCGTCACTTGACCTCAGTAAGCCCCAGCATATCCCGTTATCAAGGGGAAGCAGATTAGCGCCTTTCCACAAATGACTCGGGCACCACATTGTATAATCCACGTGAAGTGGTTCATCCAGAGCTGACATACCAGGGTGATTTCTGTGGCTCCCCTATGGCCAGTGGATACCAGGAGGAGAAAAGGCTAGTCAGAAAACAGTTCACTGAGTTCCTGGAGCAGCCCCTTGATGGAGTGTGTCCACTCGTTTACCCAAGTCGTATTTCGGATTTCCGGAGACAAGGAGAGGACAGAGAGCTGGAGTCAGACAACCCTGCTCATTCTAGGTACGAAGGTGTTACCGCCATGCTTGTTGTGGACTCGAGGGAGTCCGAGCACACACGTTAGGCTGCGCCTGCCCGCTTCCCCTGGCTCTATTAATGACTGGCATATCCTCTCAGGCAGACTTCTATCCGGGCGCTTCTGCACTACACGGTCTGGGAGCATTCAACCTTCTATAAATAGCTTTTGCCTTATTGTCTCATTGTAAAATTTTTGTTTCAACGTCTTTTTAGTAAGGCTTGTTCTGCTTATCTTATTTACAATTGGAACAATGGGCAGGACAGACGGCTCTTGCAGAGGAACCAGATTTGGTTCCCAGCACTCACATCAGGTGACAGTCCAGCTCCAGGGATCTGGTGACCTCTGGGCACTGCACTCACATACAACCATCAACCCTCAAACATCAGTTACACATAATTTAAACACAGTTTTTTTGAGACAGGATCTTTTTATGTCATGCTGGCTGTCCTGAAACTCACTATATAGAGATCTGTCTGCCTCCACTTCCCAAGCTCTGGGATTAAAGGCGTGAGCCACCACGCCCACCTAACACACCACCTGACTCTGTTCTTCCTCTGATCCCTGGCAACACCTCATCTCCCTTCCTCCCCACCTGTTTTTCTCTATGTCACTTCTTACTCCAATGTATGACCTTTTATGGATTATTTACTGTCTGTTTTCCCTCATGTAAGCTTGGTAATGCTGGTAAGTTTTGCCTATTCAGTGTTTCATCCTTTGTACCTAAAACAGCACGTATGATGCCTAGTGGGTGCTTAATAAGTGTCTACGTGTATTGATGAGTAAAGGAAGGCTTCTTCCTGTGTAGGCGTCACGTGTACTGAGTATGTAGTAGATTCTCAGTTAATGACCCGAGAAAGTGGGAGCTCATTCCTCTGTCCATTTGCCAGATGATACTGTGGCTGGGTCAACTCCAAGGCCCCTTTGCTCTGGTATTTTCTGCTAGGGCATCAGTTTCAGTTGCAGTATCTAAGTCTTTTGTTCCTAAATGCGAGCTATGCAGAATTTCTAGTTGGGGCTGTTTGGCTGTTGGGCCCACAATGGCTATTATGTCATTATTGGTAATTAGCACGTAGGCCCACACGATGGAGTTTTTCTTTTTGTTTGTTTTTTCAGTAGAAATCATAGAAGACAGCTGTGCTGGTGAGTGGATACCCAGCTCCCAGTCTGAGCCTACAACTTAGGGAGATGAGGACTGAGGTTTCCAAAGCAGGAGACTCACAGGTTTAGCCACTGTCTCCCCGGACAGTATCCTGCACCATTTCTCCCCAGCACTCTGATTTCTAGGCTAGCCTGGTGTAGCAAGGGTTCTTAAACTTCCAGGGGATTGGCTATGGGGCCTCCAAGTGTCCATGTTTAAGATGCCCAGGATTCAGCAAGTATGAGTGGAGAAAATAACACTGGTTTAAAAGCAGGGATGTGGGGCTGGGTTGTGTAGCTTGGTGGTGGAGCCCTTGTTTTGTATCTAGAAAGCCCTGGGGTGAATCCCCAACATTTGACTGGCATATGCTAGCTAGTGTAGGCTTATGTTGACAGTGCATGCTAGTCTCACAGAGGACCAGAATGTGGTGGTTAGCACCCACTCCAGCAGCCTGCAACCTCCTGTGACTCTAGCCTCAGCTGATCTGGCATCCTGTTCTGGTCTTCAAAGTCACTTGTGTACACACACACACACACACACACACACACACACACAGGTTGGCATCCTGTTCTGGTCTCCAAAGGCACTTGTATACACACACATACAGACACATACACACAGAAATCTGACATCTTGTTCTGGCCTCCAAAAGCACTTGTACACACACACACACACACACACACACACACACAAAACACAACTATTGTTTTGATTTTATAGGTGTGTGTGGGTTCTGCCCCACTCTAGCCCATATAGCTTCTGAATGAGAGACACAAAACCCTGGTCTTTTTATTTAGCTGTAAGCCTAAGCTGGACAGGTCCTGAGCTATTGTAACCCACACCCCAGCCACAGGCCCATCACATGCTAACTGAGTCTTGCTGTTTGCTCTGCTCCCTGGATATCCTCAGGATGATGAGCTCATGGCTATGTGCTCATAGTCTATCCTGCCTCCTGACCTCCTTCCCCTACCTGATCCCTTCTCTCATGGTCCCTTCCTGAGACCCCTACCCTGTCCCCAGTCCCTCCTTCCTCTCCCCTGCCCAGTCGCAGGCTCTAGCCTTTTATTATCCAATCAGAGATTATGGGGAACAGTCTTTTTTTTTTTTTTGGTTTTTCGAGACAGGGTTTCTCTGTATAGCCCTGGCTGTCCTGGAACTCACTTTGTAGACCAGGCTGGCCTCGAACTCAGAAATCCGTCTGCCTCTGCCTCCCGAGTGCTGGGATCAAAGGCGTGCACCACCACACCCGGCTTTTTTTTTTTTTTTTTTTAAGATTTATTTATTTTATTTATATGAGTACATTGTAGCTGTCTTCAGACACATCAGAAGAGGGTGTCAGATCCCATTACAGATGGTTGTGAGCCACCATGTAGTTGCTGGGATTTGAACTCAGGACCTTTGGAAGAGCAGTCAGTGCTCTTAACCACTGAGCCATCTCTCCAGGGCAATGGGGAGCATTCTTTATAGCACATTTGTCAATACAATGTCCATGTCCAGACTGCAACCTGATCTTGGGGCAGAGAACTCAACATCTGAATACACAGCACACAAGACCAACCTTAGCATACTGACACAGACACACACAGACACACACACACACACACACACACACACACACACACACACAAATCTAAGAAAACCATAAAGATTAGGAGCCTAGCTTAAGTCCCTTCTTAGTTGTTGACTTGGTAGCAATCTTAGGCACAACAGTGCTTCTTACTGGGCTTCATCTGTCAAGTAGGATAAGGAGGCCTGCTTGGCTTTCTGGGAAAGAGACAGGGTAGTGTCATGGGCAAGGGACTGGATAAGTCAGACATGCAGTTACCTCCCTTCCTGCTGTGTGGCATTGGGCAAACTACCTCTCTGATTTCATTTTCTAAAGTTAGAAAATGTGGTTATTTATGCCCTCCCCGTGGGGTGGGTGTGGAATTTTCTAGGAGCCCGTGAACAGTACTGAGGCTTGTTTGTCATTGCTGGAATCATGACAGAGCCCATCGTGGGAATGGCCACCAGCAGACCTGGGCTAAGTGACTTTCCTGGCCCAGGGATCTTGGGGAAATTTCCTGCTTCTCAGAAATTCTGCTTCATCTGTAAACGGGAGGCAGTCTGCCTTCCTCCGGAGGCTACTGCTAAGGTGTGGTGACATTGCATATAACACCTTGGCACCCAGGCTGACACAGGCCTTCTTCACTTAGAGATAAGGGAGGGTGGGGCTGTGACATAGCATGGTGGTGGCGGAGCTTTGGTTTGAACCCAGGTTTCTTTGCCTCCAAACCCTCTTCTCTGTCACCCACACGGAAATGACTTTGCTGGTGGCTGTAACTGCACGTCCTCATCTTGCTCCTCTGGCCTTCCCAAACCTGCATAAAAGAGGAGCTCCATTCGGGCGCTCATTTCAGGAAGCCTTGGCTGGAGGCTTCTTTTTATGTGGTCAATAACAGATTTAAATTAAAAGTCAAGGCAGGTTGACCCCAGCCCTCAGGACCCAGAGGCAGGTGGATCTCTGAGTTTGGGGCCAGACTGATCTACATAGCAAGTTCCAGGCTAGAAAAGGCTCTTGTGGAAACTGAGTCTCAAAAACCCAACATCTCCCACCCACCCAAACAAAACAACTAAGTCCTGGGGTTGAGACTGCTTACTTAATATTCTTGTGCAAGAACGAGGGTTGAGTGTCCAGCACCCATGTCAGGGGGCCCAAAACCGCCTCTAACTCCAGGGCCGATGACACCCTTTTCTGGTCTTTACATGCTTCCACATGCATGTGATGTACATAAACTCATGCAGGCACACATATATACATACATACATACATACATACATACACACATACACATAAACTCATTTTAAAAATTACTTTTATAAAGTGTGACTATTTTGCCTATATTTGTACACTATGTGCATGCCACACATGGACTAGAAGAAGGTGTTGGGTCCCCTAGAACTGGAGTTACAGATGGTTGTAAGCTGCTGTGTGGGTGCTGGAAACTGAGCCCAGGTCCTCAGTTAGCGCAGCAAATGCTTTAACTGTTAAGCTATCTTTCCAGTTCCCCTCCAAAAAACTAAAAAAATTAAAAGTCTTATTTAGGGCTAAGTGACAGTATATACTTATAATCCTAGCACTTGGAAGGTGGAGGTAGGCAAATCAGAGTTTGAGACCAGCAAGACCTATCTCAAAAAACCAATCGGAGCCGGGCATGGTGGCGCACGCCTTTAATCCCAGCACTCGGGAGGCAGAGGCAGGCGGATTTCTGAGTTCGAGGCCAGCCTGGTCTACAAAGTGAGTTCCAGGACAGCCAGGGCACACAGAGAAACCCCTGTCTCGAAAAAAACAAAAACAAAAAACAAAACAAAAAAAAAACCCCAAAAAAACCCCAAAAACCAATCGGGCTTGTTGCAGTGTGGTGCATTGTAATCTGCAGAAATCCTGCACGTCCATTTGATCCTTCTAGCCACCCAGTGAGGCAGCCTGGTAATCAAAGCCACCTCCTCCTGACTGGTGAGGGAGCCAGAGATCGGAGACACTGAATGTCTGTGTCTGCGCAGAATTCTCAGGTGATGGTGTCTGCAGTCGGTAGGGAGGGTTGAAGATCATGAAGGTGAGGCCCTTATAACAGGAGAAGAAATATTAGAAAGGTCCCTGCCATGTGGAGACACAGGAGGAGGTTGTCTGTAAGCTAGTAAGAAGGTCTTCACCAGAACCCAGCTGTGCTGGCAAATGTGAGGACGTCATCCTGTTGTTTAGCCATCTTATTTATGCCTCCCCTCCCCCACTTCCTTTCTGATTTTGGTGCTGGGGATTGGATGTCCCAGGGCTGTGAATGTGCCTGGCAAGTGTCCAGCAACTGGGGGACACTTTCTTGCTGCTTTTAATAACACCTTATCTTTAAGGTGTTTTTTTTTTCCTTCTAAACATGTATCTATTTATTTACTTGTGCTTGCTCCCATCGAGGTCAGAGGACATTTTCTAAGAGTTGATTCTGAACTTCCTCTATACAGGGTCTGGGGATCCAAGTCAGGATGCCTGGTTTGGCTGCAAGCATCGTCACTTGCTGTCTCACCAGCTCATCTCTAAGCCTCTTCCTATAGTGACATTTTGGAGAATTCTGGGATTTTGGTCTCTTAAAAAAACACACACACAGAAAAATTACAAGAATATGTTTTTGTTTTGATCCCAGGTGTGGGGTATAGGTCTGCTCTGGAGCAGCTGACTGTGATTTGACAAGTGCTCTAGCAGAGGCAGGTTTTTGCCAGCTGCAGATAGTTTCTGTGATATCCTGTAGTTTGGGATTCTAGGAACTTTTCAGAGGGTATATAAATGCTACAGCCCCCAGAAGTGAGTTTGGTGGTTGTTCATTGTTTGGGGAGTAGGGTGGGTTCATTGATGTTTGTTAGTAGTCGAAGAAAAAACAAGAAGAAAGAAATTAGATTCAGGGATCTTTCTCCTCCTCTCTCCTTTTTCTCTTATCTAGCAATGGAGGAGAATCTGGGAGGATACAGGATGGAAAAAGAACGTACAAAGTAGCAAAGACAGCTACATCTTCCAGCTCAGGTATTTCTATGCTTCGTGGCGATAGAATTAGCTTGTTCTCCAGCTCTGGAGAACCAATGTAGATGGATTTGGAAAAAAGCAGTGAATAGAGTCTGTAGTAAGGAACAGAAGATGTCCTTTGAGTTTTGTTACCACTGTGAGGTAACTGCCAATACTGGGGAAGTGTTTTCCCAGAATCCTAGAGTCACATAGTCAGATTTCAACATTGTAGCTTGTTTGCAGGCTTTACACACCTCAGCTACCCCATGGAACAGCTTGGAAACTGAAGTTAGCTGGATGTTCTCTGGGTGGCTCAGGGACTGTCTTGCCTGTCCTTCAGTGTCGGATGCTGGATGCTCTTAGGGCAAGTTGAACAGCCATTTCTGGATACTCAATCAATCCCCTTTGCACCTTTTATCTTCTCTTAGTTAAGGCCTGGGCCAGACCAATTTTACCAGATTTAGAAAGGCCCCTGTGAGCAGGTGTCACGTGGACCCTCTCTTTGTCCCTGGAAAACCTCCTGTCAAGGGAGCTCCCTGCTCTTGGGAGAGAGATAGTGGGTTAAGCCTGAGTGAGCTGAAGGCTTTGCTGGATCAAGGTCACTGGGCTCATTCTGGCTTTGGAAGAAGAGGATTGAGGAGGGTCATAGGAGGTCAGTCAGATCTTGGTTCCTTCTTCAGATGTCTCAGGGCTACAATCAGAGGCAGCCCCAACAGTCTTTCTCTAGGGTCTTGGACAGAAGCTCGAATTTCCCATTCATGTCCTCTCAGTGGCTTTCTGGGGAGCAGCATAAGGATGGTGGCACCAGATAGGACTGGTTTGACTTGTGTGGTGTTGGGCAAGTCACCTAACATCCTAAGCTATGGTTTCCTCATACAGAACTGACACTAATAATACTTCAAAGGGTTGCTATTGGGCTAAATGCAGTAACACACACACACACTTTTAGCATATATCAAATACATTCTAAGTCCCTCACACATGTAGTTGTTTTTGTTTTTAGACTAGGGGGGCCCACAGAGGAGGAATTGCAGCAAGGTCTATAGAGCACAGTCTGGCCTTGAACTCACTTTGTACCCTCATGTTTACAATCCTCTGTAGGCTTGTGCCATGAATCTCATTTATTTTTTGTGTGTGTGTGTGTGTGTGTGTGTGTTTGTGTGTGTATTTGTGTGTGTGCATTTGAGGTGTTGGGGACCACATGCTAGGAAACATCCTGCCATTAAGCAACATCTCAACCCTAATTGTTACTACTTTTCAATAGTAAAGTGTTAGTATTAGTTTTAATTGAACCAAGGGCCTTGTGCATGCTGTGTAAGTACTTTATCACTCCGTTTTTGCCCTGGTACTGTTTTTATATTTTGAGACATCATTTTAGTAATTTGCCCAGGCTGGTCTTGAACTCACTTTGTAGCCCAGGTGGATCTTGAAATTTTGATCCCCGTGCCTTAGCCACCTGTGTAGACATTAATTATAGATCTCTACCACCAATTCTTACTTACAATAAATTTTTCCCCATTAACTTATTCCTTTTACATCCCCATCACTGTCCCCACCTCCTCTCAGTCCCCTGCCTCACATAGTCCCTCACCCTATCCCTCTACAGTAAGTGATTTATAAAGGTCTCTTGCAGCTCAGAGAGTCCTAGGATTTCTGGCCTCCAGAAGTTTTACTTATGTTTTGAGACAGATACCACTTTATAGATTAATGGGTCTCAAACTCAGTTATCTTCCTGTCTCAGGATTACATGTAGATGCCACCAAGCCTGGCTGGCTGTAGAATTTAATTTGGTCTCTAGCTTTGTAGAGTAAATATAGATGGCCTTGGGGGAGGGGGGCAAGCTGTGAGCAGTATCCTATAGTAACAGTTGGAAAATGTGGGTTCAAGCTTGGGCTCCACTGTTACTGTGTTGGGTGACCTTGGGTAAGTGTCTTGTATTTCTTAGCTTGCTAAAATGTTAGTAGCTTGGGCTTGGTGGTCTCCAAAGGCTGAATCAGGCTAACATTAGGTGAACCTAGACCACGGCTTTTAAAAATTATATTTACTTATTTATGTGTGTGGGTGTACGTGCACCATGGTGCGGTGGGAAGGGCAAAGGACAACCTGTGGAAGCCCTTTACTTCCTCCATATGGGTCCTGGGGATCCAACAAGATCATTAGACCTGGTGGCAAATACTGCTGAGCCATCTCCTTAGACTGTAGATTGCAATCCCATATAGGGTTGTGTAATTAAATAAGCGACACCAAAAAGTTGACAATAGTAGATTTCTAAATCCTTAACAACCAAATATCAGTTTCAGAATCCGATGTGTCAGGAATTGGGGTGTTTTTGGCACTACTTGCCCATGTGGCATTGTGCAAATTCACCTTTGTCTCGGTTCTGAACATTTAGCAAGGCCACGTTCGTTCCCCATTTGATGTCAGTGAGTGCTGCCCGAGACACCTGGGCTCAGACTGGAGACTTCAACGAGTGTTAAACTGCAGTGTTTTGAACTCGCTGCACCAAGTTTTCTGTTCTTACAGAAACGTTCTAGTTTAGTTACAGAAAACAAAGGTTTTTAGCATTTTCCCACATCATTCCTCGGTTTATAAAGATCAAATCTGTATCGACAGCTGAGGGTATGGTGGCGAGGGCTTGTAATTCCAGCACTTGGAGACCAAGGCAAGCGTAGTCCAGCAAGTTTGAGGCCATCATGGTCCCCTAAGGTCCCCCAAATCAGTATTTCTTAGGTTGTGTTATGTTATAAGGTTGTTAAGGGGCTGGGGAGGGAGATGGCTCAGTTGATAAAGTGGTGCTTCTCTGCAGCCTGTAAGGTGAGGAATGGAGCTCAGAACCCCTGAACTCACCTGAAGACCAGGCAGGCTGGTTGCATACAGAATCCCAGCTCCTGGGAGGCAGGGACAGGGATTCCTTGGAGCAGGCTGGCTAGCAAGACTAGCTGAACTGGTAAGCGCTGGGGTCGGCAGAGAGACTCTGCCTCAGTTTATAAATATATAAGGTGGGAGCAATTGGGGAAGACAATTTTGGGCCTCTACATGCAAATGAATGAATATCAGTCTCTCTCTCTGTCTCTCTCTCTGTGTCTCTCTGTCTCTCTCTCTCTCTCTCTCTCTCTCTCTCACACACACACACACACACACACACACACATACACATACATGCACTGCTGTTTGCCTTTCTGATTTGAGCTTCATTAAAAAAAAATCCTTCGCCGGGCGTGGTGGCGCATGCCTTTAATCCCAGCACTCGGGAGGCAGAGGCAGGCGGATTTCTGAGTTCGAGGCCAGCCTGGTCTACCAAGTGAGTTCCAGGACAGCCAGGGCTATACAGAGAAACCCTGTCTCGAAAAACCAAAAAAAAAAATCCTTCAATGAATTTGGCTTGAGATTAGGATAGAATTTCTGAAATGGCCCTAAACATACTTGTGCTATTTTGTACCATGTATTTATATGAAGCAGTGTCCTCAGAATTAGTGATTAT
The DNA here is from genome assembly GCA_902729485.2 of Mus minutoides. Taxonomy (NCBI): domain Eukaryota; kingdom Metazoa; phylum Chordata; class Mammalia; order Rodentia; family Muridae; genus Mus; species Mus minutoides. The sequence continues at coordinate 1,036,216 of LR750036.1, read as the reverse complement.
AAAAATCAAATTGTCAGTGGGAAGAGAGGCCCCTTGGTCATGCAGACTTTATATGCCCCAATACAGGGGAACGCCAGGGCCAAGAAGTGGGAGCAGATGGGTAGGGGAGCAGGGCCGGGAGGGGGGAGGGTATAGGGAACTTTCTGGATAACACTTGAAATGTAAATGAAGAAAATATCTAGTAAAAGTTGGAAAAAAAATCAAATTGTATATCAACTATGAAAAACATTGAAGATAATCTGAATTCTGCAGTATCAAATATTCTGCCAAAATATTCTGCCAAAGTATTTAGTTATGTAAAAATAAGTAAGCATACCTTCCATTAGTAATTTTCTTTTAATAAGTGGTAAATTTATTTAAATACAAAAGAATTATCTTAAAATAAATTTCCTCAGTCATGGCGGTCCAAGATTTTAATTCCAGCACTTGGGATGTAGGTGGATCCCTGAGTTCTCAAGGATAGCCTGGTCTACAAAGTGAGTTCCAGGACAGCTAGGCCTATACAGAAAGACCCTGGTTTTCTTTTGTTTTTGTTTTGTTTTGTTTTGTTTGTTTTTTCGAGACAGGGTTTCTCTGTGTAGCCCTGGCTGTCCTGGAACTCACTCTGTAGACCAGTGAGTGCAGGTGCCTGCCTGCAGAGGCCAGGAGACAGCAGTAATTTTCCTGGAGCTGGACTTCCAGGGGGTTGTGAGCCACCTGACATGGGACCTGGAAACCAGATATAGGTTCTCTGCAAGAAAAAGAATTTCTCTTAACCACTGAGCCATCTCTAGCCCCTTAAGAGAATTTTTTTTTTTTTTTTTTTTTTTTTTTTTGTTTTTCAAGACAGGGTTTCCTTGTATAGCCCTGGCTGTCCGGGAACTCACTTTGTAGACCAGGCTGGCCTCGAACTTAGAAATCCGCCTGCCTCTGCCTCCCGAGTGCTGGGATTAAAGGCGTGTGCCACCACGCCCGGCTAAGAGAATTTTTAATAAAAAAAATTACATTCAGTCAAAGAGGTAAAAACATGAAAGACACAATGTTATACAAAACCCAGCTTCTTTCATTTCAGAAATGTCGGGACCAGGCAGCCTTGCATGCTTTAATTAAAAGAAATAACATGCTATGTTTAATGTACTCTTAAAAAATAATCACAGGTACAGTTTACATAAAGGGATAGTTGTTAAGTATCATTTATGAGAGAAGAAACGGGAAACAACCTAACTTTACCACAAGTGAGTTAAGTAAATTACAGAACATTTATAGTACTGTTAAAATATTTATTGTAATCTGTTGTTAAGTGAAAAGTCAGTTCCATACAATAATTTTCAAACAAACAAACAACAAAACAAAAACAAGAACAAAGCCAATCATCCCTGCCCAGAACTCATGAGACAAACAACAACAACAACAGCAACAACAACAACAACAACAACAACCACAACAACCACAACAACCCAGAAGTACTTTAGACTGAGGGATTAAGGAGATATTTAGTGGGTAAAGTGAGTATGTGGACCTGAGTCTGATCCCATGTAAAGGCTGGGGCATGGTGATGTGTGTCTGCTGTCTCAGGGCTGGGGTTTGGGTGGCAGAGGGCAGAGACTGTGGATCGCCACCATGGTTACCTACAACAGTAAGTTCCAGGTTCAGTGAGACTGTCTCACAATGACAAAACAAAGGTGGAAGACAGAGGAAGACATCTGATGTCACACTCTGGTCTTTACATGCACACACAAGCACAGCTGAGCACTACACACGCAAAACAAAGACTCAGCAGGTTGAGGCATATGATACTGAGATTTTTTAAATATTTTTTTTATTAGATATTTTCTTTATTTACATTTCAAATGCTATCCCTATACCCCCCCTGCCCTGCTCCCCTACCCACCCACTCCCACTTCTTGGCCCTGGTGTTCCCCTGTACTGGGGCATATAAACTTTGCAATACCAAGGGGTCTCTCTTCCCAATGATGGCCAACTAGGCCATCTTCTGCTACATATGCATCTAGAGACACGAGCTCTGGGGGTACTGGTTAGTTCATATTGTTGTTCCACCTATAGGGTTGCAGACTCCTTCAGCTCCTTGGATACTTTCTCTAGCTCCTTCATTGGGGGCCCTGTGTTCCATCCAATAGATGACTGTGAGCATCCACTTCTGTATTGATACTGTGATTTTTTGTTTTGTTTTGTTTTTGTTTTTTGAGAAAGGGTTTCTCTGTGTAGCCTTGGCTGTCCTGGAACTCACTTTGTAGACCAGGCTAGCCTCGAACTCAGAGATCCACCTGCTTCTGCCTCCCAAGTACTAAATACTGTGATATTTAATCTACCTAAAAAAGCAGCAATTGCCTATTATTGAACTTAATACATGTAAGTGAAATGTGTGCATGTGCCCGTGTGGGAAAGTTTTCTATCAGAACCTTGAGGTAGTTACATTTCTCATTAGTGACTTTATGTAACTTATATTTCTATTTAACTACTATCTATTCTTAACTGTATTTTCTATAATTTGAGTACTCCTAATAAAAATATCCCCTTAGGAAGGCATTCCTTCTTATTAATACTAATTTCCATCCCCATATACTTTGCTTGATTTATCATTTTTGCTTAAAAGGCCTAAAGTAGCCAGTCTTGTACTCCTAGCTACTTATGAGGCTGAGACAGGCGTATTGCTTCGGTTATAGACCAACCTAGGCTACAGACTTAGACTGTAGGTCAGCGACATAATGGTTTCCTAGCATTTGAAAGTCTCTAGTTTCAAAAAATTAGTTTACAGTGTAAGTTTGATGGTAAGGAGAATATGAGGGGCTTGTTCTGCTCTGCTCTCTCTGTGCAGTTAGTGCAGGGTTGGTTTTTATTCCATAATGACCCTTCAGAACATTTTTTTTCCTCGTTCCGGTCAACCTTGCTCGCTCCGGTCGGCCCTGCTTGCTCCGGCCGTCCCTTCAGAACATTTTGCTGATGTGGCCAGCTTTTCAAAGCCCTCCACAGATAAACGTTCTCCATGAGCCCTATCACTGGGGCTTGAGGCCAGCTGTGCCCCTAATCCACCCCTGACCCAGATTTGAGCATGGGTTAGACTCCATTTGTCCCCCTCCCTCTTTCTTCCAATCCCATCCCTTCCAGGCCCCTGGGGGCCTCATCTCCCCTCCCCGACTCTCCAGACCAGTTACCCCAATTTTACTATCTCATTTCATCCTGTTTCATGCAGCTGGTGTTTGTGTTCGTGGGAGCTCAGTTTGTAGTGGGGAAAGATTAAGGCCTCTTTCATGCTTTTATTTATTCTTTTTTAAATCTTAGAGCTCTTGACTGCTCCAGGGGCTGACAGACAGCTAGCAGGGTCTATATTCCCTAGAAAGAAGCAGGAGGGTTGTAGTGGGGGGGGGGTAGTGACGGGGCTCAGCTGGCAGATGGGATAGAGATGGTCCTGAGGGACCCTTTGCTGGGCCTGCAGCATGGCACAGTCACCACCAAGATGTAAGCATGGAGCCAAAGTGTTTTTGCCTAGAAAATTAGCCTGAGAGATTGAGCTTGGGACCTTTACCCTCCGTACCTAATGAGAGCTTCTGCAGGGTGAGCTGGAACTGGAGGTCTGGTTCAGCAGATGGGCCCGAGAGTAAGGATGGTTTCTTTGTCTTCTTACTGGGTGTTATTTATATCCTCATTATCGGTTGAGCTCAGCCATCCTCAGAGATAAGACAGGTAACAGGTGGTGGTGTGCACTGACAGGAAAATCTCCCCTGCACAGACAGTGCTTCCCACATGCTTCCGTCCGCAGGCTGAGAGTGAAAGGCCAGCACTGGAATCCAGGACTCTGGGATTTTAAAAGTTAGGCCAACAGATTTTGGTGTGTGGTTGCACAACACTTTGAATCTAGGCATGATTTACACCTGCCTTGTTTCTCATATTGGCTGCTAGCCTAAGACCTATAGTTCTCTTCAGCGTGATGATTACTAAACATTACAAATTCTATAAACCTCCCAAGGATGATGATGTGCCATTGGCTAGCACACAGGGAAGTTGGCGCCACACGTCTGAATTTCCTGGATAACATGGCAGTGGAGGAAGTGATCTGTCTGGTGATGGATTTTCAGTATCTGGCCTACATGGTCCCAGATTTTCCTGTCTGAGAGCCCAGAAGTGGCAGATTAGAACTTGCCAATCAAAAGCATTGCTGGACCTGAGGGTTCGGAGCTGGGAACCAGGGTATTTAAGAACAAACGGGTGCTCCTGGGCCCAGATCACTTAAACTGTTTTGAGTCTCTTATTAATAAAATGAGGACAGTCCATTCACTGGTTCAATAAATATTTAATACTCCAGCCTTGCTCTGTGTGATAATAAGGAAAAGTTTATAGTCTCCTGGATCCAGACCGCAACAATCTTAGAGATTCAACCAGTCATCAGCAAATAGGAGGCAGTCTGGCAGGGGCAAACCCTGTGAAACATGCAGGGACTAAGACAGGAAGGCTGTACGAATGGGCTGTGTTAGGAAGCCAGGTGGTTCTCACGGGGTTTTATGACTTCTGATATTATATAAATGTTCTCAGACCTGGCAACAGTGGATCGGTTCTCTGCGTTCCATGTACTAATTAGCTGATGTTTTTGTCTAAGTAGTAGTAAAAGAATGAACATTTAACTGAGATCTTACTATGTCCTGGGAATTGTTCTAAGCCCCATTGATTTAATTAACAAACAATTAATTGTTACAGTAATTCTATGAGGCAGGACTGCTGTTTTTTTGAGGCAGGATCTCATGTGGCCCACACTGGCTTCAACCTTGCAATGTAGTGGAGGCTGGCCTTGGATTTCTTCTGCTGTCACATCCCGAGTGCTAGGGATACTGGCATGCGCCACCACTCCCAGCCTTTATTCTATTTTTATGGGGTCAGAAACCAGGCACAAAGAAGGTCAAACAATTAGAGAGGGCTGAGACGGAGCACTGAACCTGAGCAGTTTGATTTCTGAGGCTGGGCTGAGATTGTGAACCGGCTTTGATTTTATACCAGTAGGCAGTCTAGCTGGCGTGTGCGGGCTCTGATGTCACATTGCTCGGCTTCTGATCCTGGCAGGGCTGAGCCTCTCTGCTTTGGTTTCCTCATCTCTCAAAAGAAATAGCAGAACCCGTCTTATCTTCTAAGTATGTCCTTACAACAGAACCTTCTTTCTGCTCTGTAGGGAGGCAGCCTGTTCAGACATCAGCCTGGCAGGAAGTAGAAGGGTCAAGTGGCCTCTGAAACTTCCAGAGAGAAATATACTCGTGTGCACTTCACAGAGCAACCCTAAATTCATCTGGGGACCAGATCGTAGAGGCTTTACTTATAATTTCGTGGATGGCAGGCAGAAATAGGAGAATCTTAAATGACGACAGAAGACAGGTGAAATCTTTGGCATGGTCTCAACACTTAAGATTCCATTTCAGGTCTTAACATAGATGCCAGGAGAGCTAAAGTCATATTGAATGTCAGGGTTGGAAGGGAGCCTTAGAGAGATGGTCATGCGGGTAAACTGAGGCTCAGAGAGGCGGAGTGACTTACCTGAGGTTACTAAACTTAAGGTTTCCTTTGGGGTAGCCTGGTCAGCAGCATCTACGTGTGAATTCCGCTGTCCCCCCAGATCACGGCTTCTTCCCAATCCCTCCATGGGGAGAAAGGTCTCACCTTCGTTCTAGGTACGAGCTGCCCCATTCTTCACATGCAAGCTGCTGCTGGAGACCAGAACCCCCAGTCTCCAGCTCCAGCCCGGGTTCGACTTGCGCGTGCGCGCAGCAGCTAGCCCCTTACTCTTCCCCTCCCCTCTCCTCACCGCTCTAGGGGAGGGGGAGGTAAGACGCGGGGAGCCCGAACAGGGCCTCAGCCAATGCTCTGGCGGGCCGAGGGCCCGGCCCCCTCCTTCCCTCCCGCACGGCCCAATAGGAATTTACTACAATGTTGTGGCGAGCCGGGGGGGAGGGGCGCGGGCGGGCCGCGGGCCGCGCCGGCCTCGTCTCGCGGAGGAAAGGCGGGAGGGCGCGCGCCGGGGCTGCTCGCTGGCTCGCTCTCTCGCTCTCTCGCGCTCTCCCTCGCTCCCTCCCTCCGCCGGCGGCTTTAGTCAGCTAGCCTGCAGCCCGCCAGCCCGGGAGCTGCAGAGGGCCGGAGCCTCGGACGCGGGCGCCGCCTCCTGCCATTGTTCGTCGGGCTGAAGCTGCTGCCGGCGCGGGAGCCCCGGCCGAGAACCCCGGGTGAGGCGAGGCGAAGCCGCGGCGCGCGAGCCGGTGGGGTTGGGGGCGGCGCTGGCCCCGAGGGGACGGTCCGGGCGGCCGCCGCGCCGCCGCCGCAGCCTTTGTCTCCAGCCCCCTGGCAGGCCCGGGAGCCGGGGCGCGAGCTCACGCGGGGAGCCCGGGGCTGGAGGTGGAAAGCGGCCTGAGCAGCCGGGGGAGGGGGCGGCGGTCCGGGCGTCGCTGAGGAGAGCGTGGGGGCCGCGATTCAAAGTTAGGCGTGGGGTGTCTTTCCGCGGAGGGGTCGTCCGTCCGCGCCGGCCTGTCAGTCATCGTGCGGTGGGCGGGAGCCCTGGCAGGAAACCAGGTGGGCAGCGAGCGGTGCGGTGGACCGCGAAGGTGCTGGGTGCCGCTGCGGAGCGGAGCGAGCCCCTGGTGATGGAGAAGCTGGGCAGACCCGAGAAGTCAGGCGGAATCCGAGGGCGTGGGGAAGCTTCGCCGCACTCCCAGGCCTTCCCGCCATAGATCCTGCATCTTAGAAAAAAATCAAATCAAATCTCAGAGCCCTCCGGATCCGGAGCCTTGCTCCGCGATCTTTAGGGGTCCCAGCGAGCCAAGGGTTAATGCTATTCTCTCAGCTCCCTGACCTCCTTTTTCAGTTCGCGCATCTGTCGGCTTGGAAATCTTTCCCTGGCTTGCTGGGCTGCCTGTACCTGTGGAGATTTCTGGAGCTCGGCTTGCCCTCTCGTTTTCATTATCAGGTGGATCCTCCTGGAGGGAACTTCTGCCCAAAGAGGGTCGTCCTCCCTGGGGATCGGCGGTCTCTAGAGAGAAAGTGATCTCACGTGAAGCAAATCGCTGACGGGCTGGTTTCTGGCCACAGGACAGCAGTTGCCATCCTGTTGTTCCATCCTTGAACTGTTCTCTGACATAAATGACTAGTCTGTAGAGACCAATAAGGTTTTTGTTTGTTTTTGTGTTTTCCAGGGATGCTGGAGGTTGGTTTTTTTCCTTTTTTTAATTTTAGTTTGGGTGATTTCACAGCTGCTATTTTGTTCCTTCTGTTTTTAGGGAAAGTTGCAAGAAATGGTTACGTTGCATCTTGAGTGTTATTATAGTGAGTTTATACACTCTTGGGGATAAACTGTACTCCATGCCGTTGCTCATTACTGCTTTCCTATTCTTAGTCCTGGCAGAAGATTTTCAGTTGGTTTGATCCTTTTAGTGAAGCAGGATATACATATCCTTTATGTAATTATTTTCATCTTAATTTTGCTCCTTTTTGAAGAAGTTTGTACTTTTGCCTTCTTTTTTCTCTCCCTCTTTGGTTTTTTATTTGCTTCGTTTTTGTTTTTGTTTTTGTTTTTGTTTTGTTTTGAGACAGGATCTCTCTGTGTAGCCCTGGCTGTCCTGGAACTCACTCTATAGACCAGGCTGCAGATGGCCTGCCTTTTCCTCCTGAGTGTTGGGATTTAAAGGCATGGCTGGCCACTGCCCTTTTCTATACGCCATCACACCTGGCTCAACTTTAACAGTCTTGAAATTTATGTATCTGGCTTTCTCAGTCCTCAGTTCGTGGTTGGCCAGTGTGTATGCTGTTTTGAAACAGGGTATGGTCATATAGTTCAAGCTGACCTCAAACTCAGTATGTTACCCATGATGGCCTTGAACTGCTGATCCCTTGGCCTCAGGCTTCCTGAATGTTAGGATTATAGGCAGAGGCCACTACCACCTAGAGGGCTATAGTCTTTAAAATTATTTTATTTAATTTTATGTGTTTATGCCTCCATAGATGTGTGTGTACCCTGTGTATGCCTGATAACTTTGGATGTCAAAAGATGGGTATCTGATCTTCTGGCACTGGAGTTACAGATGGTTGTTAGCTATCTTGTGGGTTCTGGGACTAGAACTCGTGTCCTCTGCAAGAGCAACAAGTGCTCTTAACCATTGAGCCATCTCTCCAGTCCAGTTCATGGTCTTTATTTCAAACAAATTCATACTCTGAAAGGCAGTGCAATTAAGATGCTATTTGCTTTCCTTCCTCCTGTTCCTAAGAAAGCTTCACAGTTAAATTGTTCCAGACACTGTCTAAAAGCCAACAAGATTGTTGGAGGTTTGTTTTTTTGTTTTTTTTTTCAGATACCTTGATAACAGATTGTGTATGCCTGCTACATTTGGAGGTCAGAATAGGGGCATCATCTTGTCATCAGACTGGGATCTAAAATATGCTACCTATAAATTTTGTTGGGATGTGTAGAGTTTTCTCATTATTTTTATTTTTAAAAATAATTATTTTATGTCCATTGGTGTTTGCCCACTTGCATGTATGTCTGTGGGAGGGAATGGAGTTACAGACAGTTGTTAGCTCCTATGTGAATACTGGGAATTAAACTCAGACCCTTTGGAAGAGTGACCAGTGCTTGTAACTGATAAGTCCATCTTTCCAACACCATTCTCATTATTTTTTGAATATATAAAATTGGTGATCATGGCCTGATTTCATGACTTGAAAAATATCAGGGCCGGAGTGTGGTTCTGAAATCAGTATGTTTAGACTCAGTCTCTTTCCTTGTTATCTAAGGAGCAGGCTGGTGCTCACTGGTAGAGCTGCCAGTGTACTTTTCCAGGAGTCTTACTGGGTTCGTGATTGTCAAATGCATATTCAGATGTGGATTTATCAATACTTCCATAGGACATGTTTTCCCCCCACCAAGTGCCTGGGCATGACATCAGTCATTTTGTTTTGTTTGTGAGCTAAGTAAGAACAGCTTCAACTACTCTTTCCTTATGAATGGTTTTGCTTTTTTGTCTGAGTAAAATCTGCAAAGATGAAATTTTTACAAGGATATCCCCATTTTGTTGATGAATCACAGACATTATTTATAAAATAATCCAGAATTACTAGAAGGTAGTGCTTTGATGTGTTTATGATAGCTTTTAGCTAGAGGGGGAGCCAGATGCCAAGTGTATGTGTTATTTTTTTGTTGTCAGCTATATTTCTTGATGTGTCACCTGCGCTGTGGCTTTGCCATGTGTTCGTTTTTTATGAGGGAATTCATGGTGTGTTTGGTGAAATGCAGTGTTACAGATACTGTGGAGAGCACATGGAGTTAGATTAGTATTTTGGTTTCCTCTGCTGCTATTTAATGAATGCACAGTGAGAAGGATAAAGGAAAACCTATAGCAACGAGTACTGTTCAGAATTTGGAGGCATTAGGAAGAAGACAAGTGATCTCATTCAGAACAAGCTTGCTGGTGCTCCAGATACCAGTTCTAGGAGAGTGTAGTGGGGGGATTAGATTATGATTAAAGTTTGCTTACACTTATTTTCCTGAATTATTTTTTATTTAGATAAGATTTCAAACACCTTGAATTATTTAGGAAATAAATTGGTAATTATTTGAGAATAAGAAAATCACTGTGTGTCTAGTCTAATGCTAAGAATGGCTTGAGGGGACTTTAATATCTCTTACTTATTAATCATCATCAATGTCCCCAAAAGTAATTGAAAGTAAATATGCCGCCCAAATAGAGAAACTGGGGCATGATGTGCAAATACTACTTTTCTCTTTATAATTGGTTGCTACCTTTAATATCCTTTCATTATAGAAATTCTAGCATTGTGTTAATTGTATTATAGTTTAAATTTTGTTTTTATTTCATGTGTGTGAGTGTTTGCCTGCATGTATGTATGTGGACCACATGTATGTCTGTTGTCCACAGAAGAGGGCATCAGATCCCCTGGAACTGTGGTAATGAGTTTGTGAGCTGCTGTGTGGGTGCTGGAAACCAAGCCAGAGTCCACTGTCTGAGCATTCAGTGCTTTTAATTACTGAGCCATCTCTCCAGCCCCCCATTTTTTTTTTTTCCCCGAGACAGGGTTTCTCTGTGTAGCTCTGGCTGTCCTGGAACTCACTTTGTAGACCAGGCTGGCCTCGAACTCAGAAATCCGCCTGCCTCTGCCTCCCGAGTGCTGGGATTAAAGGCATGTGCCACCATGCCCGGCCATTTTTCTATTTTTAATTCTACTATTTCATTTATGAAAACCTCTTCTGTGTTTTTAGTTGTCTCTTCATTAGCTCCAAGATAAATCCATGTGGGTTAGATGTCGTTTGCTGAATCCTTATTCTTTACCTTCCACATCTGTGGATTCTTTGAGCCACTTCCTTTCAGTTAATCTTGACTCCAGTCTTTCTTGATTCCCAGTGTGATCTGTTTAGAGAGAGAATTGTTTTTAGCTATGTAACATGGAGCTTAGGCATGGTTACAGGAATCTTGGCTGAGGGAATTGGAAGGGGAGGGAGGATCGGCTGATGAAATGGGTAAGAACTATGATCATGAGTTTGCTACCCACCCCTCCCACCCCTTGTTTTTGGCCATATGGATGGACACACAGACAGAACTGTCACGGTCTCCAGGAATTTAAGCCCTCAAATTTTACCTGGCAACCATTTCAGCATGTAACAAGGACATATGAACGCAGCCTTACAGAGAAGTCTTTTTCCTTCCTTTCTGTCACCCACTTGCTGTTTCTTGCCCATTCTCTCTTAAAAAAAAAAAAAAAAAAGATTCAGAGAAGTGACACCATTGGTAGCTTCCTACCTGCAGAGTCCTGCCAATCCTAGTAGTATTACGTAATCACAAAAACCTGTTTTGTTTTTTTTTTTTTGCATGGTGTCATATGATATTGTAGATATGTCTCCCACTCACATGTCTTTAGAGTAGTTTCTTTCCATCTGGTATTGGAATGAGCTTTTTGTTAGGTTATTTTTAAACCTTCCAGCTTTCTTGGCATCCTCAACACTCAAAATAACACAATTGCTCTGGGAGGCGAGAACATCCACATAGTCTATTAGTAGCTTTTTCAGTGGAAATGGAAGCAGTATTTTATTTTTAAAATCATACCCTATGTTCCTTACAGGCAAAACATGCATTTTATGTTTCCACAGTCTCCGATAAATTTTGTAAGGTAGAAAAAAGTCAGAAGGTGATTCCAGAGATATTCTTTTCTTTGAAGACTTATTGGTGTTCTTTTGAACTTTTGTAGCATCGCATGCTCTTTGCCAGATATAGCATATGATCCTGGTACTCACAGTAAGGCTGTCAGCTTCTAGAAAGCACAGGTTAGTACTGTTGCCCTGACTGTCCTTCAGATACGGTTTAGTATATTAACTAGACCTATGGCAGGATGCATACGGTGATGTGAATGTTAGGATAATTAAGATTTAAGTCTGTGCCATAATTCTGTTTCTAGATTCTTATTTCCTTCCTTCCTTCCTTCCTTCCTTCCTTCCTTCCTTCCTTCCTTCCTTCCTTCCTTCCTTCCTCCTTCATCTATCCTGTATATCTTCTTAGAAAGTTGGAGAAGTTATAGCACTTTATACTCCCAAAACGTGTATGTGTGGGTGCATGTATAGGGGTCCAAGACAACATTGTGGAGTCAGTTCTCTCCTTTTTTCACCTTTATGTAGTTTCCAGGGATTAAACTCATGTTGTCAGACTTGCATGCAAGTTGCTGAGCCATCTCAGCAGTGGTAGTTAGACTTTTAAGTGTAAATATCTGGTCACATTTCCTTTAATCTGGAACAGGATTTACCTGTGTACTTTGATAAGTCTTGGTGCCAGCTGGTTGTAGAATGTTCTATTCTGAATGTACATGGCTGTTCCCTTGAGGTTTTGTTTAATTTGTTCTTCTCTTTGTTTTGTTTGCTATAAACTGGAAATTTATCTCTGCGGGTTTGATTAGACATAGGTTAAACATTTTGGCAAGACTTTAGTGTGACATTGTGTTCCTTGTTTTGCATCACATTGGGAAGTTCATAATGTCAGGCTGTACCACAATTAATGCTGCTAATTTTGGTCACCTAGTTAAGGTAGTAGACCACAGATTTCTGTTTAGTGGTTTATGTTTTTAGTATTTGTGGAGGAACGTTGACATTGTGAATATCCTGTTTCCAATTACCTTTTCCCATTGGCTTTAGCCATCTATGGATCCTTGGGGGTTACATATGTTGTTAGCTCCTGAAAATGAATCTGAAGATTTAAATTAGGAAAGAAGAGAAAGATAATGAGCTCCCGTTGTTGGTCTAATGCTCAGGTTTTTCCCATTTGTGCTAAATCTGACTTCTTATATTCCCCCACCCCCGATTTGTTCCTAAAATTAGGCTTACAGGATTATATTTTATTTGGAGTGGAACATAACCACTGGGATCCTAACATGTGGGCCTCCATGGTGTCAAGATGTGGCAAGAGACTGGGGCTCCTGGAAGGATTTTGACTGGGCTCTTGGAAGGATTTTGAGGGCAGGAATGGTATTATTCATTTACTGCATATTGTCTATGATGAGCAGGGTCCTGTGAGTATATGTGATTGTAAAAGAATGTAGAGGGCGTGAGCCTGCCTGAAGGAGTCCAGAGATCTGGTATTAGTAGTGGGACTAGAAGTGTAAGAGTGACTTTGTTGTGTGTGGAAAAGCACATACTTATAGAAGAAGCAGAGTCAGCCTGTGGTAACGTCCTGGCTGGTCTACTCACTCAGCATATCACCAACAGTATTTACTGGAGCCTGCTTAGTGTGTCAGGTAAACAATGTCAGTGCTCACTGATTGTTTACATGGTTCAGGCTATGTGCTTTATACTTTGTAGATATAATGTAGGCGTTCAAGTATCAGCTTTGGGGTGGAACGCTTTGTTTTATATTCCACTTATGCCACTCTAAGTCATGGCCACGGGCAGGTTAATTCACATCTGTAATATTTAATTCACTCTATAATGTAGGGATGTTCTATACCTTTAATGTTATGGTGATTAAATGAGTTAAATATCGGAAGTCAAATGTGAATATTTACTTTTTTTTTCTTGAGGTGCTGGAGCATGCTAGGTTAGCACCCTACTGTGAGCCACATCCTTAGGTGTCTGTGAAATACTTAGACACCAGATGCCTGGCCGTCATGATGATTTTCATAGTTAAGCCTCAGCACAGGTTATTGGAGTGTTATTAATCTCACTTCACAGTTTAGGTAACAAGTTAAAAGCTAATAAGTAGCATGTCTAGAATCACACAGTTGAAAATTGGCATTAAGAGTGAAGTCCTTACTGAGACCCTTTTGCTTGCTCAACATGTCTGGGATAGAAGCTTTGGATGTAAACCTTCTGTCAAAGCTGAAGAGTTCTTAATAATTGTTGTCTTGTGAAAGTACTTTTCTAAAACTGTATTTTTTTTGTGAGTAAAATGAGGATAATCATATTTTAGGAAATACATGCATAGTATGTGCCTATCATACAGATTTTATCAAAGGGAAAAGAGAAGAAGTAACATTTATTTATTTATTTATTTATTTATTTAATGTTTCTTCTCTTTTCCCTTTGATAAAATCTGACCTTGTGGATATGAAGGAGATATGAAGGAGAGTAATCTCTTTTTTGTGTGTGTGACTGGCTCTCCTTTCCCTTCCCTCTCTTCCTTCTTTCCTTCCTTCTTTCCTGGCAGTCTCATGTATCCCCCGGGCTAGCCTTGAAACTTGCTATGTTGTTGAGGGTGACTTTGAACTTGTGACTCTGTTGCCTGCATCTCTGAAATGTTGAGA